>VZRS01009608.1:0-29024 GCA_013398055.1 Ifrita kowaldi | reverse complement strand
TTTTTTTTTTTTTTTTAGTTGATGTTTGATGTACTTCTAGTTGAGGCCAGTTTCAGTATGTGCTACTACATCCATGCTGAATTATATTTTGACATGTCGCTGTCAAAGGGCCCAGGGTTTCTGTCAATTGGGCTGTATAGAGCAGTAATTAATTCTGTTATAAAAGTGTCAGTGGCTGAGAAATTCCTGAGCTAGGGCTCAGCCTCTGCACTGTCCTAGGCTGACTGGCACCAGTTTCCCTCTAATAACATGGCAAGGATGTTGGCTCTGTGCAGCTTTTGGATAGCATGGTGTAAGCTGCACTGTTGACAAGGACCAAAAGGCCAAGCCCTGCTCTGATACACACAAAATAAATGAGTTACCCTTAACAGGGGTGATGGGGATGGCATTTGCACATGTTTCTGGGAGAGACCCGGCCGTAATGAGCACTAATGTGGTTCCAGCCTGTGGCTCCACAGTGTGATCCTTTAAAGTAAATCTGGTTTCTGACAGGAGCCTTTTCTGTCTGAACCCTTTCAGACCTGCCCTGACTGTGGACGTGAGCCCTGGTGCAGGATCAGCCTTTGGAGTGGTTATTTCATGAAGCCATGCACAAGACCCCCCACAAAATGATCCTTTGCTTGGGGTGGGTATGAGTTGGGATGCTTACCCCTTTGCCTTAATCAGAGTTCTCTGACAATTTTTCACCTTCCCTTGTGAAAATTATCCCATTTAAGTATTGCATGAATAAGCATGATGTGTTGGGTAACTGAAGTACGGGTAGTGACAGGAATTTCAAAACCAGTCTGGGTTGTTTTCACTCCATTCTCATGAAATTTAAAAGGATGGCACCAGAAACACAAAATGGCCAATACTTCATGTTTTAAAAACATGTCATTTAATCACCCCTCAGACAGCAAACATGGCTGAAAGAGTCCTAACTAGAACTGTGCAAACTCTTTAAAACACCGTCCAGACACAGTGTCAAGTTATTTCATTTCAGGCGTTATTTCAATTTGAACCTTTCCATGTGTTCTTTAACAAAGTGTCAGTGGTGTGAAAACTCACAGCCTATTTCAGGAAAAGCCAGGCTGATCTCTGACTCTCTATGAAAGCCACTGCAAACAAATATTTTCTTCCTTTTTTTTTCTTTTTGGTAGGCCATTTCTGCCTCCATCATGTCAAACGTTCCTTTGAGTCAGGAACAGTTTTATTGTTTGCCAGTAGCAGTGTTCTGAGCTTAATTTTTTCTAAATTAACCAGCTTTGTGAATATCCCATTGAAAAAGGAATCAAGGTGTGAGGAAAAGAGCTATGAGTTCTTTTTATGGTTTGAGGTTTGTTTTACTTTTTCCTTTGGTTGGGATTTATTTTACTTTTTTAGGGGAGTGGGGGAGTGCTTTGTTGTTTAGAATTTATTGGTTTTTGTGTTTTATGGTGTCTTTTCTGGTGTTGCCTTTGTTCTTTTCTGTTTGGGGTTTTTTTGTTGTTTTTTGTTTTGGGTGGGTTTTTTTGTTGTTGTTCAGTTGGGGCTTTTTTTGTTCATTTGGGGTTTTTTTTGGTTTTGTTTAAATCAGATTGACTCAACGCTCGCTGGTCAAATGTGTTCTCGTAAAATGCCCTTAGTAAGGGAACAACATTTTAAGTACGAACACATCTTTCTGATCTTAAGAGTGGAATTCCCTGAACTTTAGGCAGATAGGTGGTCAGGCCTAATTTGCCTTCTTGATCAGAAATAAGCAGTAGCATTGCATTTTGCTGGATGAAGGTTGATGGTAAGGAGAGAAATGCCATCATCTTGGCTCCTGAGATACTTTTGGCATGTGAGGGATAACAGAGAATGGATCTTATCTGTCAGCAATGGCAGATATTGGTTTGGGAACAATCAGGACCGTGCTCAGTCTTTACCTTTTTATTTTACCTTGTACTGAAACTTTTCATTAGCAGTACATCCCTTGTTGTTCCACTGTTGGAATATTTTGGGTTCTGTTTTACTTTGCTCCTTTTTTTTCCTCTGGTCCTTAATTTGTTGCCTCTTCTTGAGCATGGTACTGTAGGCTTTCAGGATCTCATGGTAGTTAAAATATTTACTGTAGAGTTATTTAAGTTTTCCAGCATGACTGAAGACATGCATTTTAATGATCTAATTTTTCTTGTGCAGCTGGCTGATTTTTCTGCACTTAGCTCCATGGCAGAGAAATGACTGCGCTGTTGCTGTGTCTCAGACACTGAAACAGCAAAGTCAAGGATCTCCCAGAAATGAAGAATTGAAAACACGTTCCTCTGGCACATGTGCAGGAGGAGAATAGAACTCTGCTGTTGTATCCCCAACTGTGCACACAGCCACACCGTTGCTGATTCTCCCTCTCAAGCCCACGGTAGGTGAAAGTGCCTCACTGTAGGCAGAAGGGCTGTTTCTGCCAGAGCATCTCCCCAAGGAGGGGGAAGCAGAAGGGTCTGTGCTCACTTAGGAAGTTGAATAAGACTTGTAAAGTGTGGTAGGAACAGACTAACCAGGGCTCACATCCAGCAGCTTTGCAACCGTGCTTTCATCCAAGACTGCTGGAGGCAGTTCAGTTGAAATAGCGCCTGAAAATACAGACATCTCCCAAACTACTTGTTTAAAATCTGCCTCCAGTCAAATTTACTCCCCACAGCTCCTATTACCTCTTCTATCTGGAGCTGCCTCATGTCCTCCTTGCCTCCAAGTATCTCACTGGGCTTCACTGTTGATGCATCATCAAGAGCAACAGAATGCTGTCTTGTGTATAAGCTCTGGGGAGCCTGAAGCCTCACAAAGATGCTGTTTACAGCCTGCTCATGGATTCAGGACAGCTTTCGTGATACCAGGAGCTAAAACCTCCTGCAATTTTAATGTAAAATGAGATTCTGTAGGGTGAAGTTTGTACCCCTGTGTCCGTATATTCTCCAATCTAAACTTGATTCGTTGATCAAGATGGGGTTTTCAAACAGTGAAATTTCCCCTAATAATATACTCTTGCCTTGGTATTTTGGAGTCTCAAAAGCTGAACAGGGTGTTGAAAATTTGGCAGACAGGTTTTGTACTCGATAACTGCATCGAGCCCCCATGCCAAGGACTCCTCTAAGTGAGGAGAGGAAAGGGTAGGATGTTACATTCAGCATGTGAAAGTGGGCTTTTTGTAACTGTTATTTCTGGAAGGTTTCAGACTTAATGTAAGACTGCCATAGAGTGGTGAGTTTGTTTATTCTTCACATTAAATTCTACTGCAAGCTATTCAAGGGCAGTCGAAAATTTTGCGACAGCAAGTTTTTCCATCACAAAATAGCAATTCATTGAATTACAATATGTGTTGGGACAGGGTTGAATGGGTAAGACACGGCTTTCTGTGCTCCTCTTTTCTCAGAGGAAGTAGCCCTTGAGATCCCGATGTCAGGCGGCTGTTACAGCAGGCTCTGAGCTCAGCAAGCATTTCCAATCTTCATTCTCCCACTCCCTCTTCCCCCTCCACTGAAATTGTGCTCCCTGTTCACAATATTGCTGAGCTGTCTGTAATGATAAATGATGTGCCTTTCTTTAAATTTCCTTTCTGCTCAGTACCAGATATTGGCCGGCTTGGATGTGTGTTCTGGGTGGATAAATTACTTTGGCAAGTCACAGAGAATTTATGCACATGGCAACAGATGGACCCTGTGTGCTAGAATTATTCTCTGTTGTTCTAATTACGTAACTTGATTTTACCTGAGGCAATTATACTTTCACGAACAAAGATCGGTTGCTGGTTTGTGGGGTTTTGTTTGGGTTCTTTTTTTCCTTTTGGTTTGGTTTTTTTTTGGTGTGAAATATGAACCTCTACGCTGAACGGAATTTTGGTCTCAAACCTTGTTATAGGCCAAAGTAAAACGGGGCCATTACTCAGCTGCACATCACCCTTTAGTGTGAGCATCGATCTTTTCACACACATGACTTGTGTTGTCAAGTGGATCTTCAGAGTTGCAGAGAATAGAGCCCGGGGTTTGTTTCTTGACGAGGATTACTGGTGTATGATAAAGATAACTGTACAGAACATTTGGGAGGAAATCAAAATGTGTGCAACCAGGGCACGCTAGAAATGAAAATGGTTTTGTTCCTAATTTAGAAAGTAGTCTACCTTTGCTAGTCAGAGAGGAGCTTTCCTTATTTCATCCTGTCGCTGTGATTTTCTTTGTTTCAAAGGAGCGGTGAAAGTGGAGCTTTGTGTAGAAAGGCAAAATAATTTCAGACCAGAACATGAGCTGTGGAATGGATCCGGGACTCAGCTTCCACCCAACTGCTGACACTTCTGTCACTTTCTTTGCCCTTGTTTAGAGTATGTCCTCAGGTGTGCTTTGTTGACAGCATATTTTCATGCAGCTAGCTCTAAGAATCCTTTTGGATAAAGCTGCTGCTCTCTCAGTTAGGATTCTGTAGTATTTGGTACTTGCACCAGTCTCCATCACAAATAACTGAAATAACTTTTTAAGAAACATAAACAGATGTTTCATTTACAACTTGTGATTGCTTAGGACTTCCAGAAAGTTTTACACTTCCTTTTAAATCCTGAGAGAATACAGGAACATGTCTGAAGATGGAGAAGGGAATAGAGAGTAGGGCAGTTTCTTCAGTCCATCGTGTATGTTTTAGACTCTCTCACCAGGCTAAAATAGCTACACGGGAGGTAAAGGCTGAGGCAAGAAAATCACCTTTCTCTGGGATCATCCTAGGGATGAGGTAGGGTGCCAAGCCCTTGGGGGGTCCCCAGTGGCAGGCACAGGTGGAGCTCAGGCGGCAGTCAAGGACGGATGGCCTGAGTTAAATGTGGCCCGTGCCAGCCTCTCACAGCTCTTGTCACAGCACTCGGAGCTGCCCCAGCAGCAGGAGTCCCCAAAGCGCTGCCCTCAGGGCTCTGACACAAACTCCTCTTGTGGCAGTGCCCTCCGTGTCATCTTCCAGCGTTGGAGGATGGCTTAAGGACCTTGGATCCTTGCTCTGTAAGCCCTTGAAGAAATGCTCTGCTAAACAAAGCTAGCTGAGTGTTTCCCTACATCTACACAAAACAGCAAAAAATTCAATCCACGCACTGCAAGTGATAGCAGTTTTCTGCCTTTTTTTTTTTCTTCATTTCCCCAGTAAATATTCTATTCAAATACAAGGTATTATGCAAACATATTTCTGTCTGAGTAATATTTCTGTTTTACCAGGATAGCATGTGCCTGTAGCTCCCCCTCTCCTGAAATCCACAATTGCGACAGCACGGTTTTTAATTCAAACAGTAAATCCCCACTCCTATAAATCCTTCCCTGCAGCTCCCCCCTCTCCTGAATAACACTGCTGTAAATAAGTGGCTACTCTAAAAAAGAGTAGGTGGTACATAATATTAAAAACAGTAACTTGTTGAGCAGAGCTATTTAAAAAAAACCTGAGTGCCACATAATAAAGGTACTATCAGCAAATACCAGACTAGCATCTCAGCTGGCTTTACTGGGCTGTGAGTTATTGCTGTGGTCAATAGATCTCTTTTCTGTAGCATTCTGCTTATGTAGGTGATAAATCTTACAGTCTTATGGGAATAGGGTCAGGCTTCTGCTACTCTGCCCCATTATTTTTCTCCTACATCATTTAGAAAACTGCTGGACTGGACCATTTTTGGTGCAGTGACTTTTTGTTCGGGTACACCATAAATTTTATTGTGCATATTAAATTTTGCCTCAGACCACATTTTAAAGTCCATCTTGATAGCGGGCAAAATGGAAATAAAATCTTAAGCAAAAGAGCAAATAAACATGAGAAGCAGAAAACAAATGTTATTTTTAATGAAAGCTTTAGATGTAAAGTATGAAAAGAAAAAAAGTTTTGACTTTGGTCATAAGGGTTCTTTTTGAATATTTTTTCAAAACTGGAGAATGAATAATCTAGTAGTAGAGGCATTCCATCAGAGACATTTTTAGTAATTCTGTAAGCTCTGGGAATATTTTAAGTAATGGGTGGTTTGAAATTCTTGCTGTTAAAGAGAAGAAAACGAGGTGATGATAGGTACTAATGGACAAAGCGTTTGAATAATTCATGATTTTGATGCTACCTCAGTACAGCCACCTGCCAGGAAGCACAGCTTCTGCCTGGCTCCCGTGTGTGCCAGCCCTGTGCCCTCACTCCCCTGGAGCTGCAGGGATGTGCTCCTGCCCTGGGGTAGCGGACGGTGGGAAGAGCAGGGCAAGGAGGAGCGTGGTTTGCTTGTAGCCCCTGCTGTGGGTGAGCAGAAAAGACCTTTCTGTTTTGTTGTCCATGTTCAGGCAAAGGGGCAGAGCAGAGCCAAGATGTGAAGGGCACACGTTGGTGTCACAGACATCTCCAGGTACCTTTAGCACCTGGTGGCTTTAGTACCTTGTTTGGTATCAATAATTCTGAGTTACACGCCTGATACCACGGTAAAACATCATCCTCCAGAGTGTGCATGAGGGCAGCACATCTGTGCAGAGTCACCAGGAGACATGGCTGGGCAAATGTCTTTATTATTTATTTATTCACTGGACCACACATGCTGTAGCAGAATGCTGAGTTGACTTTATGGGAGCTTGTTTGAGAAAGCGAGGACTGCTTTTATTTTGAACTATTAAGTGTGAAGAGTACATAAGAACAGTGTTCAAATAGATAACAAGGTACTGGAAAGAGAAAGGAATAGTCTGTGCTGTACTTACATGGCAAAGTAGTAAATTTTTGCAAGAAAGGGTCAGCCCAGAGGTTGGCGAAAGCCCCCTAATTTTAAGGATAAAGAAGCAATGAAATAGGTTACCAGTAACTGTAAGTAGAGGTTTCCAAAGCAAAAATTCATTTAGGAGCACAAAGTAAATGCTACTGCTAATTCTCTGTCAGTACAAGTCCTAAAGGAAAAGAAAATGTCAGGGAAAAGTGGTGTGCTTGCAGGACCTCTGAATGTCCGATCGAACCTTATTTTCTTTGGATGTCCATGATATCCATAAATCTTTGTTTCCTCAGTATAGTTTGTTAACACTGAGAAACTGGTTCAAGCAGCTTCGATGATTCTTCTTCTACTCCCTGTGTCAAACAAATATTTTCCCTTTCTGACTAGATTTCTTCCTCTCAGGTTTTGCTGTTCCCTAGGCCTTCCAGGAAGGTCCTCTGCTATCCTCCTCAATCTTCCACTCCACAGTGGTGGTGACTGTTCAGCTTGGAGAGGACAAGTGCTTGTGTTAGCAGTCCTTTTTTTTGGTACCTGGAGTAAACCCTTCAGATGTCTGTAGGAAAGCTCTGTGGCTGTAACGACAGGTCTTTGATCACATCTTTGTTCATTAGTCCCCAGTGCCAGTCTAACTTGTGGGTTGGAGGCAGTTGAGAAGCAGCTGTTCAGCTGTGGGAGAACTCGTCAGCCACCGTTTCCATAAAGGAAAGGTAAATAGCTGCTATGCCACGGGATGAACCATCTGTTAGTTTCACTGAAGAAAAGAAGTTTGTGAACTTGGTGTTGGGTTTTTAATTTTTGTTTTTCATTTTAGACCTGCTGACAAAGTTTTTAGGTCGTTGGGTATTAAGCTCTTATCTGTGGAACCTTCCTTCACCTAAAGCCCTGTGCGTGGTCTTTATGGAGCATATTAAGTGCAAGGGCTTCCTTTACACGATTGCTACTTGTTAACCCTTTTTTCCTACCCTTGGCATGGACAGATGCACACACAAGTGATACATCCTCATACTAAAAAATGTGCAGCAATCTCTGGTTTTGGACTTTGCCTGACCATGCTTAAAATAAATTGTTACCAGATTTTGCAGAGCACTGAATGCATGAGGGCTGTTCTCTGCCTGCTAATGTGAAACGAAAGTCTTAGCTGTGAAAATAACTGCCCAACCAAAAAATAAAGGAGTGCATCACACTACTCTAAGGTAGTTTTCATTTATTTTAAAATTGAATAAACAACATACAAAGAACAAAGGTTTCTCAATACCCAAAATGGTCTTGTATTTTAGGGTCTAATAAAGGCAGGACCAAGCAACAGCACGGTTTGCTGTAGTATCATTAAAGGGTAGAGTAGTTCTGACAGGACTGTAGGGCAATGGGAATGGGTCTGTTTAATGAAGTGGTCTCCAGCAACTTTGGAAATGTACCACAGCATAAATTACTTAAATCTGTATCAGACTGATGGCATCCACAAGCAGAAGCCATGCTTTGTGTGTAAGGGCTATGCATAGAGGTTCAGCTTGTTTTCTTAGAGGAATCGTTAGGCATTTGCCATACACGGGTGTCATCCCATGTAGTAAGAAATGAAAATGCCAGGAGTTGTACTGCCGCTGCCCAAAGCTCCTCCATCCCACTGGCACGTTCAACCACACGCCAAAAGATGTTCAATTCTATGGCAGTAGCATTTACTTTGTGCTCCTAAATGAATTTTTGCTTTGGAAACCTCTACTTACAGTTACTGCATCACAGAGCCATGGAAACTGGAGTTGTCATTAAAACTGGCACGACTCTGACTAGAAATAAATCATAACTGTAACAACAAGGCTTACTAACTGTTCAGGCACTGCTATCCCTTAATAGAGCTGGTCAGTTTTTCCCATGTGCACATCTACTAGATGGCCTGTTGTAATCAAAACCAAATTATTAAGCTCCAGTGCACGAGCAACTGGTGAAAAATATTTGACATGGCTTATGAAAGGTCAGGGTAAAATGGTCTAATGATCCCTTTTGGTCTTAATAACTATGTATCTTGTTTCAGAGTTTGTTGTTACCTAAGAGCAATGCTGCTGGTGAAGGGTCTGGAGCACAGGGAGTGAGGAGTGGCTGAGCAGGCTGGGGTTCCTCAGCCTGGAGAAAAGGATGCTGGTGGAGCCCTTATCGCTCTCCAAACTGCCCAGACAGGAGGTGGTAGGCGAGGTGTAGGTCTGACTCTTGTACCAAGTAGCGAGTGATAGGACAAGAGGAAATGGCCTCAAGATTTGCCAGGGGAGGTTTAGACTGGCTATTAGGAAATATTTATTCCCTGAACAGGTTATCGAGCCCTGGCACAGGCTGCCCAGAGAATTGGTGGAGTCATCATCCCTGCAGGGTTTTAAAAGAGGTGTAGATGTGGCACTTAGAGACGTGGGTTTGTGCTCACGATCTCAGAGGGCTTTTCTAACCTACATGGATCTGTGATTCTGTGATCGTTTTCCCAGAAGGTTGCAGGCTGTGAAGGGACAGGGAGACAGGAAAACTAGAGAGGGATTGTCTTGAAATTCTGAGGTCTGATCCTGTGAAATCAACTAGTAACTTGCTAAAAAACCCAAAGAAATACATTTGTCTCTACCTTCAATAGAGTATAATCACTTCTTAAACATAGGCTTAGATTTAGCCCCTTAATGTAGTCTAGATCTGGCCCCTTTCCAGCCTAGAACTCAGTCCATGTGCCACTTGTGGATGGGAAAGTCTCAGAAATGACAAAACCTGGAGAATGCCTTGTGTGTTGGAAAGATTAAGCCTATCACTGGCCCTACTCCTAATGGTGTGCAACTGGGAAAAGATTTCTCTTTGAACTGCCTCTCACCTTGATTGGCAGAGAAAGTCATCGTTGCGCCTGGCTGTCCCCAGCCAAACACGGGTCACTGGAATGCAGATTTCCCTTGACTGCCTGAAGGATGCACCAGACTCTGAGAGTCCCCTGCCAGAGCCTCTACCTTTTACTGTACTTCTCATTGTTTTGGCTTTTCTTTCCTTTGCGAAGTGGTTCTCTAGGTTTTGGGGTTCTTCCCTAAGCAGACAGGGTTAAAGTGGAGACACAAAAAAGCTCCTTAAAATTTTTCAAGGACATGGACAATTGATTCCTAAATTAGATGACCTTGCAGTGTATTGTAGGCAGGAAAGAACAAACTGTTGAAAAAGATAATGTTTAAAATAACGAGCGTTTCAAGTAAAAGAATATCTAAAATTCTCTGAGATTTTCTGCCTGAGAATATCACCATACGATACAAAGAATTTCAGATGCTTTGCACTGGCAATTTTGGATCCTGAATGACAGAGCTGGCATTCTGACTTCTTCAGTTTTCCTCCACTCAAAAATCCTGAACCAAACTCATACAAACATAGGTTTGTTCTGTTTCATGAAACTGCGCAGTCCTACAAGTGTGAAAATAAATACAAACTCAGGAAACACTTGGTTAAATTAACTAGATCTGTTTTGCCTGTTTCAGATATTTCATCAATCCCAAGGGTAGGAATGCTGTCAAAGGGTATCAACCAACTCCTGGACAATGCAGGGAAGCAGGCTGCCTATAACTGTAGGTGGCAATGGAATAGTAAATCCTTAATCACCTAGATTACAATGGACGCATTGAGAACAATGGGCAATTGTTATCAATATATCCCTTATTATCTTTATAAAGCCTGGTCATTCTTCCCACAGTACAATATAAATCATAGATTGATTGCTTATTCTAGTGTCTTCCCTCTAAATATAAACATAAAAAGAGGTTTATGTAAATATCATGGTGAACAGACAAGTCACATATAAAACACATCTAAGAATCCGAATTTTCAGTGTTAGGAAATCCTATCAAAAAAGTGATTTAACCAAAAATAAAACTAATAATGCTGGTCCTTGGCCTGCTTCTAACCCTGAGGCTTCAATTTAGTTGTATGTTAAAACTGGTTTCTGAAAGATTCTTATATTCATTTTGACATCTTGTGGAATGGAAAATTGGAAGGTACAAAAAAGGTGGGTTTTTCTTTTCCAGAGCAAAATTCCATTCTCGTTCTTTAAGAAGCAATGCAACTTTGGATATTGGTTTTATAGAGTTGCATTTAATGGTCTGCTCTGACTTTGGAAACTAAAGAATACCTGTAACATAAATTTGAACACTCTTGTTTTTCTTGAGGTTACATTAATTTCTCTAGAGGATGATTGCATCTAAATGATGGTCAGATATTGTCAGAATGCTTAGGGTTTTTTTCTTTCCTGTCACTATCTTGGACTCTGGAAATACTCTAAACCGAGTAAATAATTTAGACCTATAAACCAATAAAATTTATTCTGCTGATTTAAGTGAAATGATGCCAAAATTTTACATTTTATTTTAGCAATCTTTTGTAGTCTTTGGTTTCACGTGATAGCTCCTTCCCTCTGAAAGTATTCCTAAGAGATTACTGGTCTTGCTCCTCCCCAGTTATGTGTAATTTCTTGGGAAGTGTATGAACAGCCTCACAAAGCATTAGAAAAATAACCAAAATGGGTATTTTTGGTTTCACTCACTGAACACAAGAGGTGCAAATACGGAGCATGAACCTGAGACCATGTGAATTAGCTTTACATGAAGAGAATTGGAAGATGCACCATGAGACAAGAGACTCATGGCAGAAAGCACTCAGCTTGGTTCCTGTGTTAGGGGTGGCCTCAGTGAGCATTTTCAGCTCCAGAACACTGAGGACAGAAGTTTCTTGCTGTTGTGCTTCGGTTTGCAGACAAATAGGCCCTACTTGGTTAAAAATGTGCAGTTAAAATGTCTTCTGCAAGTCTGTGCAGAAATAATGAGGCATTTATGTGTACATTAATTATAGATTGAAGCTCTATCTCAGATTGGAAAGTGTCTTTCTCCTTGTAATGCAGCCTGTGGGCTATGGAGCTCATCTCAGAGCTGCAGGGATGCAGGAAAACACTTTGCTTTCCTGTATGGACGCTGTACTCAGTAATCAGTGGAACAGGTCTGTTTGTGATAAGTTTATGTTGATATGACAGGTAGGGTATAGATGTGTAGATTGCTGGTTTATTGGTAAAGCAAAAAGGCACAGATGAACCATAGCAGCTCAGCGTGGGAAAATGCAAGGTGGCTTTGTTGTTCATTCGGCCTGCTGCTTTCTTTACAGATATGGTGCAGTTGTGATAGTGTGGTAGTGTAACAAAATTATTAAAGTTGTATAATCTAATGATTAGAAAAAATTCTTAAAGCGTTTTCGTATTCCCGATACTTTCCTTCACATATATGTTTAATATTTCATCAAAAAGAGAAACAAAAAGTTTGTACTATACTTGAAAAAAGAGTAAGGAATGGAGTTAGCCCTTTTCAACTATCTAGAGTAAAAACTGTGCTTTTCAAGCTCTTTTTGAAGTTGGATCTTTCAGTATCTAATCTTCTAAGTGCTTGCCTCTGTTAATTGAGTAGGTACATAGATAGATACCTGTGCAGTGGCATGAAATATATGAGAGAATTATATGAAGAAGTAAATTGTGGATAAATCCATACACCTTTGGGACTTAAAGCACTGCAGGTGAAAATCCTGGGTTTTGTCTTTCATTGCCTCCTTTGAATGTTTTTGTTTCTTTATCTGTAAGCTACTTGTGTGCAGAAGGAGATCATAACCTTATCATAATTCTGGGGTTTTTCCTACTGATAAATAAAAAATAGAGATTGTTCTTAATGCAGCATAATCTATTTCCATTGAATTGTAACAGGGTACAGTAGAGTGAACGCCCAAACTGAGAGCCAACAGCAAAGTGTGTTCCTTAAGGTCTCAGACTCTGGGGAATCTGATTAATGAAAACAGAACCTCACCTTTCCTCTGTTCTACCTGACTCCCTGATTTCTGAGGCCGTGGATATGTTCAGCTTTCCTCAGGACAGCTGAAAGGCTCCCACAGAGGATGCTCTGCTGTGTTCATTTTACGAATGGGCACAATTCTCATCAGTGCCTCCCTGCTTGGCGTGGAGGTTTTAGGAAGGGCTGCAATGAAAAGCTGTGTTCCAGCACACGTGCTGGGAAGTTCTCTTTGGGGCTGTCTCAAGATTTTAATGATACTGGTTTTCAAATTACATAAGCAAAATAGCAGGTGATTTCTGTGTAGAAGATACTGGAACAGCAGGGAATTAACTCAACTGAGCCTGAAGATGCAGAACTTTTTGTCTAACAGATGTTAAAGTTGGTGTTGTCCCCTTACTTGGCTTTTCTGATATTGTCATAACTGATAGAGGCTCCTTGGAAGAAAAGATCCTCTTCCCTTAAGCTAGGCTGTGTAAGTGCAGCCAAGGTGAGTGTTAAATTGGGAAAAAATAGGGTTGCACCTTTAAGAAATAGTGTTAATATTGTGTTAGACTCCAGATGCTCTTTATCATTTAATCGTTATCATAAAAAGTCTTAATGTAAAAGATCCTAATAGAGTCTCACAGTGTCTCAGGAGCAACCTGGATTGGCCTTTGCATTTAAATTAGAGAATAATTAGATCCAGGAGGAGAAAAAAAATGGTGTAGTGCATTCTGCTTTTCTCTTCTAAGGGAAACACACACACAGTCCCAAAACTATTAAGTAGGCATTGTGAGAACATGGAATACATTTAACTCTGTGGAATGAAAACTATTTATTTTATCATGCATATCAGTATAAAAGTGCTGCATTTTCCTTATCTGTTCACATGTTCCCTTTAGCAGCTAAGACAGAGGTAATCCCAAAAGGGTGATATAGGTAAGGACAAAAACACCACCAAAAAAGTAGCCCTTCTACTGCCAGTGTCTTCAGGAAGTAGTATAAAAAGCCAGATGAAGTTCCTGAGTTTTCTTAGGAAAAGTGGTAATGCTGCCTACCTCATTTAACATTAGAGACAGAATTTGTTAATTTGCAATTGTTCTGATTTTTTTTCTCGATATTTTATGTTATCTTTGAGACTTTAAGCATGAAATCCTGAATTGCTTGAAGTCAGAACAAAAAAACCCTATCATTTTTGAGGTTTCTCTATAATTCCTTACAAAATAATATTCTTCGTTAGTCTCGGACAATGCCATCTGCAAGCAAAGCCCTGCTGACATCTCTTGCCTTGTCGTGCCTGTCTGACACACCTGCTGCACATCAAGATGGGGACTAAGAAGTGAACTGTGACACAAGAAGGGTTTTAGCCTTGCTTTCTCTTTACATTGACTGGAGTAGGTCTGACATGCTGAAGGTGAATGGTGTCAAATCCAAGTTGTGCCTTGGCATAGCCTGTGCTGGTTTGACACGCTTATCCTGGGAGGTTATGTTGGTCTTGGATAAGGACTAGTGCTTAAAAGGCTTGATGGGGCACAAAGGATGCTCTGTGCAGCAGATTTTCAAAGAATTTTTGCCATGCCCTATGTACATCGTTCCAGCAAACTTCTAGTGACCACAGCTGTGTTAAAATCAAAATGCAACTCGCAGGTCCCTCGGCACGGCTCACAGTTTATCTGTCTCAGTATTGCTCCTTGGAGAATCTGCTCAGCCTTTCCTGAGGTAGGCAGTTACAGGAGAGAGCCTTAAATATTTATGGCACCTTAAAGCAAGGAAAAATTGCTGCCTATATCACCATCTGTATCCTGTTTCAAGGAAGCAAAACTCAGAATCATAATACAGCGTGGCACATTTTGTGTGGTACTGACTATTAGAAGAGTTTGTGTTTGAAGTTAGAACAGAGGGCTAATGCAGAGGTTGTTACCGCTGTGTTTTGTAAACTTCTCTCTCTTTGTTCTTTTCAAAGTGCTAATACTTTTAGACATTCACTGGCTTTTCTGAAGGTTGGGAAACAGTCGAGTGTAGTCATCTGAAGCTGAAATATTTCCTATTACTTGCCTGTAAGAGATTTATTTGGACATCCTCAGTGTAGAGAGGAAATAGCTTGTGTATGTGCTGTTAGAAAAAGCAGTTCCTGGAGAATATACCTATCTTTGTATGACAGATAAATAGTTCCATCAGGATGAAGCTGAGCTTAACCTTGTATCATAATGTTTTTCTTATTCAAGCTTTGTTCTAAGCTAAGCAAACTCCTGGAAATCTCTTGAGGACGGAAAAGCTTCTGTCCGGTGGGATTTCCTGTGTTGGGGATCAGTGGTTGCCTGCAGTGATAGCTGAGTTTCTCCTGTTTGCACAGGGCCCTGGCAGAAGGCTGTGGAAGGGAATGTGTGAGGTGATTCTGTGAAAAGCTTCCTCTCACTACAGTGGAGCTTAGCAGCGAAGTGAAACGGGCTCTCAGGCTGCCTGCTGGGCAGCGCTGCCTCCTCTGCTGTACTCCCTGTACTGCTGGAGCTGGCTTTGGACAGTGAAGCTGAGCCTTCCTTCTCCCTGTGCTGAATGTCACTGCATTCCACGGGGGGTTCCCGTTAGCAGGGTCACTGTCACCAGGGACTGTGCCTCTCGAGCTCACGGACACTTTAGGGGCCGGACAGAAGCTTTCACCTTAAACCCATTTCTGTAAAGTGGGGAAAGTCTGGAGCACCACATTTGGCAGTTTTCTCTCATGCTACAATTTTGTTCCAAATGAAATATGACAACACAACAGTCGCAGTAATTACAGTAATTGACTTCAGAGAGTTCAAGATGATCATGTAATTAGCTGCTTTATGGGAGAGAGATCACCACCATCTCCCTATTTCCACGCTTCTGTGGTCTTCAAAGGTGTATTACAGAGGACTGTAAAACAAAGCGCTTCTACCTGAGTTCTGAACACAGTTCACAAAGGCTGACTTGTGAATTTAGAAACAAAATCAAACTGCCATAAGAAAAAAACATATTGCCTTTTTTCCTAGCTAGGAGAAGTTGTCATGTTGGTGCTCTTGCAGAGCCAGAACATGATGAGAGAGGTCGTAATTGGCAGACAGATAATTCATTTGAAAACGCCTCTTTTACTAAGGAATTGCAGGTAATTTCAAGAGAATAAATTAGATGCCATAAAGAATCTTTACTGATGTCTTTTCAAACTTTCTGTGGGAGAAGGCGAGGGCAAATAGTCTATTGAGAATTTTTATATAAGCTGTGAACAAAACACATAAAGCTCTAATTGTTAGGAAACTACTGTGCTCTAAACGGTTCACATATAATAGGATCATTTCTATGCAGCTTCAATAGGACATTCTTCCATTTTCTAGAAAAGAGACCCATGGCATGGCAGAAGTTTCGTGCTTCTTTGTCTACAAAATAATTTTCTAAAGAAAAATGGTAAGACAAACCTATTTCCATCAGATTTACCCAATTGTTGATTAGCTGCAAAAGGAAAATAGATACCTCTGATTAATGCAATTGTAGTAAAAGTTTAATTTTAAAAGCTAAATAAAGAAAATCTGATTAAATAAGATTATTAGAGATGTGCACAGATTTGGAAGCTTAAGACAGGATGCAAGTCTCTTTTTGTCCTTTTGTAAATCCTGAAAGGACAATATAGGCATCTAAAACAAAGTATGGGATAGTGTCAAGTCTTTTTGTCAAAACTGTTACATAGAAAAAGCCTTCTGACTTGTGAATTCTAGTTAAAATCCCTTGGCTGTTTATACACTTTAGGTACTTTATTAGGATATGCAGTAAACTTAGAAATTATCTTCGTCCTCAGAGAAGTTAAAACTTAACTGAAACAAAGCTGAACAATTTTATCCAACAATGAGGTTACTTCTGCTTTGAGCGGGAGATTGGATCATGATGACATCTTGAGGGTCCCCTCCAGTCTGAGTTACATTATGATTCTCTGGTTAACTTTAGTATCCTCTTAATTCAAGATATTATTTTCAGATTTAAGGGTAACAGGCATTAATCACTTTCGTGATCCACAGTAACTAATCCCAAGGCATCCACTTGCCAAATAAAATGTGTTATAATAACCTCTAGGAGCTTGTTTATAATGCAATGAATCCGTGTTTGAAGAGATATTCCTTGTGCTACCTGACTCCTTAAGTGCTGCTTTCTTCTTTGATGTGGCCATGGGGGAAAAAATAGGTTTGGAAAGGGAAGATGGAAATATTCCTTTTTCCGGGCAGGAAGCAGTAGGTGGGTGATGGTGCGGCTGTTTTAGTACATAGGGTAGCTCAGCACTAAATGTTGTTGCTTGATGTGCATGCACACACTGAGAATTCACAAATCAGAAAAGTAGACACCTTCCAGCATGCATTAGCTAGTAGAGATCATAAGGATCCAGATTCTCATGGATCTGCTTCCCCATATGTGAACCCCCTTTGCTTTCAGATTATGCAATAGGACTTAGCACTTGAGTGCCACAGCGTTTAAGGGCTTGAGGTTGTAGCCAAATCAAAATTTCTGTATGAAATATGTAGCAGAGAAGATAGCTAAGCAAGAACATCCCCAGCTTTAAAAAATGCTGCACCTCCAGAGTTAGAAAATTAGAAGTGAAATCCTCTTTAAAGTGGTAAATGCACTGAAGTATTAAATAGCATTCAAAGGGACACCGCCCACCAAAAACGTTTCTCAAGGGAGGGAAGTCGATCTCCTCTTCCATGTTGCTTAATGTTGCAGGATTTGCTGATGCATTAGCTATGAACAGCTACAAGTGAATGTTTTTCAGAGGGAGTTTCGGATGGAGAACTGTGCATTACAAGGATAGCAAAACAGCATTCTTTGCTCATCTTAATTCTTTCAATACATCGACAGAGCTATTGCCCAAATGACCCTCTCTTCAAAGTATTGCAAATGACCGACAATACAATCAGATTGTTTCTCAGCTGAGAGATGGTGTCTTTTTTTTCTTCCTTACTTCTCCTGTGAGTACCTAACTTAAAGGTTATTATTTTGCCTAGCTGTTTTCCTGAGTTCATTTTTTCTGTGTGTAAAGGAATTGTTTTTATCAGATCATGCTGATCACTATTGAGAAAGTGTGTGGCTGTTACGGCATGCTCAACTGCTCCCATGTCAAGAGCACTTTTTAAATTTTATTATAAATCATAGTACCACATAAAATCAAATTATTATTTCTTTAACATCTTCTGCAAAAGCTATTTTCCTCTGCAAGAATTCTATTTAAGAAAAAAAAGAAGCTATTTGAAAAACGAACCAAACTAAAAAAAAAAAAAATGACTTAAAAATACTAGATAATAAATTCCCTTTTTAAAATTGCACTGAAAAAAATAAAACCCTTGGCAATCTAGACCTTCAGGCTGATCATGACCGAGTTCCTGGCAGTGTTGCTCAGTTATTTCTGGCTTTAAATGTACGAAACTCATGGAGAAAGCTACAAGTACTGGCAGGATTTTCTGCAGACTGTGGGCCAGGATCAACACGCTCCTAACAAGCTACGCCTGAGTTGCAGAAATGCTTCAGTGAGTGAGGCATTTGTGGGTAGTATCGCCCTGGTGCAAAAGCAGTTGCAGACTCTGTAATGAAGTAGTTGTGTCAGAAGCAAGTGTGTATTGATTGTCTGGATAGGATTATGAAGCACCAAAACCAGCTCCATTTAATGGATCCATTTAATCCATTTACTGGATGCTCTAGTGAGATCCCAAGCTCTGAAGCACTGTGATGTGATGTGATACTCCAGACAAGAGCTCTGTGGTAGAGGAAGTTCCATGTATGAAAGATTTTTACACTTCAAAATTGGCTTGGTTCTGTGTTGGAGTGAAACAAAATATCCCTGAAGTTGTAGTAAAAAAAACCAAAAAAACAAACCAAAACCAAACCAACCAACCAAACTCACTCAATAAAAACAGAAAGTCCAAACAAACCAAACCAAGAATGAAATAGTGTTTTTGTATATTAACCTCTTTAAAAATATTTGTCTGGGTTGTCAGTGGTTTTAAAGCTCCACAATACATACTTGTTTTTCACGTGCTTTAACTTTTCTTCCTGTTTTGCTGTGGAGCTCATATGCTGGAGTTCCTCCCTTATTTTGTTGTCATTTTCCAGGATGACCAGGGCAGCCTAATCAACTTGAGCTAAACCATTCATGATATCACGTGCCCCCATGGTGTTCCTTTCTGAGGAAGCACAAGTGGTTCTCACACTGGAGCTGGAATATTTCCAGCCCTCTGAATGCTGTGTGGGAAAGGCATTTTTCATTTGCAGCAGTGTGCACAGGCCCCAAGTGCCCGAATTAAACCCAGCTTTCAGGGCGGTGCTTTAGCAGCCCTCGCAGCTGGCAGCACAAAACCAGAGCTGCTGTAGCAGGAGGCAGTCTGTGCAAGTTTAAAAAGGATTAGCTTGAGTGACTTCCATTTTCTCCTTTCTGAATGGATGAACATGGCAAAGTAGTTATTTCCTGTGGTTACATGTTATACGCAATTATGCCACTTGTGTGAATTATTATTTTTTCCCCTAGAAAAGCCTACACATCTTGCTGGGGTTTTTTGTCCGTTTGTTTGGGTTTTTTATTCGTTTTTTCTACCCCTAATAATGCTGTGTGACTGACAGGAGCTTGTCTGTCTTTGAAGAATTTACAGGTTCCCAAGCTTCACATTCCTTCTTCCCAGGAAAACATTCATGTTTGTTATGACAGATATGAGCTGGCAAATATTTTGGGCTTATTCTGTAAGTTTTAGGTGAGCTCTGATGTAATTACACGTTAATAGTTTAAAAAATTATTTGTCTGAAGTCATCACCAAAATTTGGTACCTTGTAGTCAGATACAGGGACATTTCTTCCCACAGACAGCATATGATGTTGCTTTATTGGTCACAGAAGGGAAGAACCACCAGGAAGTCACCTTGCTCAGGTACCCCAGTTTGACACAGGGATTAACCACCCATCTTGGAAGAGCACACTTTGTCTCATCTCTGGATCCTGGTCTCAGCTCTTTTCCTTTAGGCCTTCTCCCAGAAACACAGTGGGAACAAACCAGACAATGGAATAGCTGGAAAAATGTGGCATCACTAAAGCATTTGTGGCCATATCTATGGGGATTTAATTGTTCTTTCCACAAAGTCTGAAAGAGGATTTAACCAATCCGTTGACATCAGCTGGGTCTAGCAGCCTTAGCCCTCGCAGCATAACAAATGTATGGAACTACATCAAAGACATAACACTTTCCTTTGATTTTGGTTTAGCTATTTCCATCCGAAACAAATGTTCAACACAGAGCACATTGCTGATTGCTGAAACGTGGTGATCCATAATGCAAGTTGTGGATGAATAACAGCGATAGGAAAGAGTAGTTTTTGTCTGATTTTTTTCGTTATGCAGGTGTGAGCAACATGGGCTCCAATTGCTTTTGGAGCAAAAATTATTAGGAAAAAACCTATCTCAGCAAGAAACACGTAATGGGATTTTGTTGTGGATTTTGTTTTGTCATTAGGTGAAATGTTCCTACCTCTTAGTTTCAGAGATATTCCACTGCTGGCCTTGATATTTGCTGTATGAGTTGTGGCTCGGGTGGCAATGCATTTCCACAAGGAGACAAGGTGATAACTCTTCTGACTGGTTATCGCTTTTTCAAGAATAAATCTGGAGGGATGGATGCGAAGAAATATCACTGGATCAATGGCAATCCAGACAGAAATGGTTGCCTTGCAGACAAGGGTGCTTTTCTGTTTTCCTTTGTTATGGCAAATGTGGTTGTTCGTATTCACTGTAGATTGTGCAGGGCATGTGAAATGAAATGCAAAAGTAAAATAGGAGAAAGAAAAACCTGCAATCTAGGGAAGTTGAATTTTGAATTATAGTGGCTCATAAAAGCTGCAGTAAAGACCGTGGTTCTGGTATAAAAACACAGGAAGGAACTGTCTCTTTCACGAAGAGATTTTAATATTGGGTCCCAATCCTACAAAGAATTACACGACTCCTAAACTTAATATATACATTATTGGAGTCATCAGAACTCTGGAACTCTGAATTGCAATCTTTATTGCCAGAATACTACATCTGTGGAGATAAATGCCTTGCTGAAGTTAATGTGAGTTTAGAGTGTAAAGAGTTGAAGTTAACAGATTTTGTGTGCTCAGTCAAGGCTACGTGGACAAAGGGGCTGGCTTTGCATATTATGAGGCAGCAAAAGAGCTGATATCATCTCAAGTCAATTCCTTTTTTTTTTGTCAGTAGTATCAATATTTGCCTTTCTAGGCTTGAACTGCTCCATTTTGATGTTTTACTCTGGCACCTCATTTTTTTTGTCATTACTCATTTTACGTAGACAAAAAATCAGGGTTTTTGAAAGCTGGTCAGTTTTGGGGAAGACTTGGTGATGGAGATGACTGTCTAGACTGCAGTTCTTCACTACCAAGCCCAAATGAAAGACTGCTCCCCCAAGATTTCATCATGCAAGTCTTCGTTGAAAAGTCTGTCTTACCTGCCTGTTCCTCCACAGGAAAGAAGTTAAATTATTTCTTCTTCATTTCTTCCTCTTTTCCTGCAACTTGATGCCATTCTTGCCTTCTTCTGCCTTTTGTTACATTTAACACAAACAATAACCAGAAGATCTCTACCGCACTGTGTTTTAACTCCTAGCATTCCATTTTTTGAGATGATAACAGGTTCCTGTGTTTAGCTTGAGGCTCATATTTTTCATTAAATTTTACTTAAGCAGTACTATGTTTCCTGACATTGTTTGATCCAGCCTGTGTCTCTAGGCTGTACAGTTATGGTGTCTTTTCAAACGTGAATTGAACGTGTACAGGTATAATTCATGTGCTATGAAAATTGTTAAATCTCTTAAATTCCTTCAGTATCTTGCTAATGAAAGCTGCATGGCACAGGCCTTAATAAGGATCCCCTCCTTGTGCACTTTTCCGTGGTGTCAGGGCCAGGATATTCATGAAAGGGTGCCGTGAGTGGCCACAGGCAGGACCCCCTGAGATTCTGACAGGGGAAATGCTCGCCTTTTGTCGCTGTCTTATTTCGGTGCTGTAGAGCCCAGAGTGTCAACAAAGTACAGAGCACGCTTGCAAGGAGAACACCAGCACAGGCAGGCAAAACTGGGATAGCTGAGCAAAGCTGAGGACAGGAAATTGACTTGGTCTCAAAGTCAGCTGGCTCAGATGTGTTGATATGGGATCCGTTTAACACTGGTGTTGGGACAGTGTGGAAGGCAGTCCCAGGAGTGGGGAAGGGGTCGGGCAGAGCCTGTAGGAGTTGCTCTTGCTGTTGCTGTTGATCAGGCTTTGAAGGCTGCAGGAGAAGAGCCCCAGCCTCATGGTGCTGGCTTGGAGTTTGGCAATGTAAGCAGATGTTATCCTGTACCTAACAAAGAGAGGATTATGAATCTGACAAGGCTGGGCACATGGGATAAAGTAATCTTATGAAAGACAGTTATCTGCTTTACTAACAGGGAAGCAGTGGTTGCATTTTTTATCTTTTTTTTCTTTTTTTTCAATCACTGCAAGCAGCTGTTGAATTTTTGAAATGAGTCTGATATGCACTGCAGTATCTTTGACAACTCTAGAGAATGTGAAGTCAAAACTTAAGGTGAATGAATCATCTCCAAGTAGCACTTGAGCTATTAATGTGTTGCAGAACATGACTTCTCCTTTTGCCTGTGGATTTGCAGTTTTTCCCCCCTTGCACAAACTTAGTTTTGATGCTGGGAGAGATAATGTAAAATAACTTGCAGAATAGTTCTCTGCATGCTTGAGTGTTACTGCTGACACGATTAAGTGATCTGTGGGAGTTTAGCTCTCTTAGAATACAAGTCTGATCTTGTACCTGGAGTTCTGATCCTTTTTGTGCAGAAAAGGAGAGAATCCTATGAACACTAATGGAGAAGTTGTCAAGGGGCAGCCTGGTACTCCAGGGCAACGAAACTTTGAAATTTCAGGCGCCTATTTTTTATCTTGTGAGGAAAAGGGATAAATTTCAGATTATAAAAATCGATGTAGGAACAACAAAGTATACTAAATTACTTGTCTTAAATTTAGATGCTTTTAAAGTTTATCCATTTCTTCTTAGATCCTGTTGCATAAAAGCCAACTCTATAACTAGCTCCGTTGACTTCTGCTGATATTACTTTCATGGTTATTCTATTCCCTTTGTAAAGACCCTCAGAAATGGGCTCCAAAGAATAGTTAGTAGCCTTTTAAATAGTAGATGAGGGAGAAATATAGTTGTTACATATCCAGCTTTTTTGTTTTTAATTAACAGATCTGTGCACTATGCCCCACGTCCTTTGAGTCTTTGTTTAATAGTCCAGTGGTTAATCTTGCAATATCTGGCAGTTGTTGAGATTCCACCAAAGTAGTTCTGAATTGAAAGAGATGTGTTCAATTTTAAAACTTTTTGGCTATAGTTAAGTCAGTCAGTGAAACTGGACTGAATAAAGCTTGTTCTCACAGTAACTCTCATCCTGGGCGCTGAATCTGTCTCCAAATAAAAAAAACCCACACCCAAAATAATAAAAACAACAGTGCAAACCCAGCCAGGGGAGTTACATTGCAGGACCCTGAGAGCACCAAGAGGTTTTAATGGCTCTGAGCAACACCAACCACCAAGTCTAATATGAGAATAGGGTTAAATGCAGTTCTCAATATGCTGATAAAGACAAAACTATCTCTTCTCATTAGATAATGTGATGACCTTGAATCAGTGTTATTATTAATGCTTAGACACATTTGCCAGTTTTATCCCCAACTTCTTCTCCCCAACTTCCCCTGAAGTGTCCAGTCCTTGGCACCGGTGCTGCAAACAGCAGTGCCCCTGTTTCAGCCAAGCACTGAGGTCGTGAAGGAAACACAAATTGAGTCTTGTTTGATACCGACTGTTTCCAGATGTCCTTATTAGTCCAATTATTTGATTTAGAAAATGTAGCTATGATACTTTATTGAATACCACTGGATCTGGCTTTTAAATCCCAGAAGAGGCCGGAAATTCCCGGTTGTTATTCCTTCTGCACGTTTTCCAACCATACCTAAAGTTGGTTTTGCACACAGAATTGACAAGATTTAGTTACAATTAGCTGTCTTGCTAGATTTTGATTGCCTATGTGTGAGAAGAAAAAGTTTTTCTGCTTAAGAATGAGTTGGCTGCTTGTGCTTCTATGCTTGGCATGCAACAGTTCTCAGTGGCTTAGAGTATGATGTTAATGATTCAAACATCTTTGATACATTTAGACTCAACACAGCAATGCAGCACACACAGAAACACTAGCACTAAAGGAAAGAAATTTCAGTGATTTCTCTATCTTACCCTCAGTACAATAAAATAATCAGCAATAGATCTCATGAATCAGTAGAGAGGAAATGTGTTTTCCCTCTTCCTCCTCCTTCCCCTCCCCCAAAGACAATATGATTTAAAACAAAAACATTTTTTAATTTTAAAAACATTATTGGTAAATAAAAACATTTTATTGGTAAATATTTTTTTAACTTGTTTTCAACCTATGAGCTTGCTGAAAACCATTTTATTTAACCCTGAGGGTTTTAAACTCCACTGTTCAGGGATTTTTCTCTGATTCTGCTGAGAATTTAGAAGAGATCCACTCTGAGGGAGGATTATCTGCTGTCTGCCCAACACGGATTTTGCTGCCTCTCCTAAAGTATTTCATGCTGAGGGCTGTTAAGAGCCATTTTATTGAAATAGATGGGCCTCAAGTCCAGTCCAAAAGAAGTACCTGTATTCTTATTTGTTGCTGTCTGTTACACAGGATCAGCTTCTACTTGAATTTGCTAACCAGGAGAACAGCAAGTGCCAGATACAGGAATAGGTCTGGAATTGAACTGAAATTTACCTAGCTCAGTTGTTGGGAGGGTTCCCACTTGCATTGGAGAATTCATATTCTAAACATTTGTACAACTGCAGATCCTTTCGTGGGAAGGCTTGGCAGATACATGCAAGAGCCAAGAAATTGCTCTTGGCTTTGACAGAGGTTGCTCAGCTCTGGGCTGGAACTGTTGTGTCTCTCTGCACGCCCTGGCTGCTGCAGAGAAGTGAGATGCTAAGGACAGTGTGAGCATCCTTGTTTCTGTGCTTGGATGGACTCAAAGCAATGAACTTTGTTTCTGAAAGAGAAAACTGCTGGTGTTTCAGAAACTGTAGGTGCTTGAAACTTTGGTGACCTCTTGTCTTATATTAAAAGCAATCATCCTTTTCCCAGGTACAGGAGTGCAACTCACTGTGGGTGTGTCAGGTATTAACATTCTCTGTGCTGTAAGGAGGCTCTCTAGAAGGCTTTAGACTTTAAGAGTTGCCTCTTTCCTTTCTGGTTACTAAAGGAAACTCTTTTCAGAGATGCTCTGAATGGGACAGGATGGTTGAAATTGGCCTAATACTAAAAATCTATGGATTTACATAAAATCTTCTCTTTTTCTGTTTATTGTGCCTTGATGCTTTTTCTGTCTCGACTTTCCAACTTTTTCTCTGGTCTCCAAGATGTGTTTCTATTTGAGTCTTTAACTAGTCTTGAAAACTCAACAACTGATTCTATAAACAGTGAAATCTTCCTCTTCTTGCATCAAAGCCTAAACCCTCTGGATGCCTTAATCCTTCTTTAACGACTCTTAACACTTGCATACATGTCTCTCCAATTTCAGGTAAATATTTCAAAGCTTAAAGTAAATTAGTATTAATTTAAGGTAAATATTTCAAAAGGTATCAATACTTGCTGATTTTTTTTTTTTAAATCAGGACTTTAATAGTTAAAATACTGCTGAACCCTTTAGGGGGAAAAAGCCAACAGAGTCTCATGGCTTAGGTATTCCCTTGAGCTAATGATTTCTCCAGCTGAAAAAATGTGATTTCCTTATTAGTCTGTTATTTTACTGGATGAAGGGAGATTTGATAATTCCTGGCACACAAGGAGAGTCTTTTCTGAGGGAATATTAGTATGATAATGCAATGCTGCTGCTGAAATGAAGGGAAAAAGGAAGGTACTGCTGACTAGATATGGCCACAGAAATGTTCCCGTGTGTCATTAGGACCTCTGGGAATACTGCTCCCTTTAATCCTCACCTACCTCAGTTGTAATTCCTAGAGAAGAGCTTCTCTTAGGCTTGTGGTACAGAGAGGACCAATACATACCAGGAAAAGAGAGATTTGACTTTTTTTTAAAGTGTTTGGTGTCCCCAAATACCTGTTCTTATTCTGTACCACCAATGGAAAGGTGTAGATGAATTTAGAACCTAGAAGGAAATGATCTCTGGTGGTACAACTCTTCATTGTATCAGGATTCTATGCTCTAAGAATATTTGCTTTTCCTTACTGGCTTATTCCTCTCTGTTTGTTCTTCCCCCCGCCCCCATCCCCCCTTGGAGTGGATTAGCATAGCTTGGGCTACATAGAGATGGTGTGAAGAAGACAAAGCAGAACAAAGTCAGATATTTCTTTCTCTGAAAAAAAAAACCCTCCCACAACTGGCACAGCTGCTAAACTGCTTTTCCTTCTCTAATCTTTCTGACATCTGGCGTTGCTGAATCCAAGCAAGTTATACCACTACTTCAACAGATCTGTTCAATAGGGTCTGTAAATAGATAAGATTTAATTCAACTAATGGAGGAAAAAAAAAAAGGTGAGGACAGTAGTTTTAGCAGACATTGCCAGCACTGCTTGCTTTATTTTCTTTATCCCTCCCTTAGCAAATGCTATTACTGTAAGAGGCAGAGCTGATAGATTTACTTTCTTTGCTGTTGCAGTTTAGGAAAGTTCAAGAAGTCAGCTGTCAGATTCTGGGGGCCTTGCAGGCAAAGGAATTTCAATTTCAAAGTACAAGAGATGGAGGTCTTGAAACAAAAGATCATCAAACACTAATAATTCCTGACTGTTGCTGGAGCTCTGCAGTGGGTAGGAAACTGTGTCTCTTTTTAAGGGGCAGAGAGTGTAACAGTGAATCTTGCACTCAATTAGTCCTTTGGGACAATATAAGGGTGATATCAGGGAAGTCAGATGTGAACAAACAGATTATTTAAGGCTGCTGAAAAAAACCCCAGCATGAGCATGCCCAGGAAATTGCTGAAAAATAAGAGTAGTTCTATGAGAACGAATCCCATTTCCCAAGCACCTCAGGAAGCAGCTTGTCTCAGTGAGTCCTGCTGTGGAAGAGAGCGTGGTGTCCTTCAGACCTCAGCTCCAAGCACAGGGAATGTTCACCGATAGCTGAAGCATACTCAGCATGGCACTCAGGTGTTGTTAAATGCATGTATATCACCATAGACATGCCATGCACACATTTTATGATTAAACTGCAGAAAAGTAATATTCAGCAGAGGCCAAAAATCTCAATTTTCACCTTTGACTGCTATTTCAAATTTCACCTTAATTACCTAACAAATTTTGCCTTCCCTAAAGTGCAGCTAAGCGTATTTTTTCAGCAAATAAACTATTTGTCACAAAAATTGCAAAACTTTCTAAAGAGTGACCTTTAAATCTTCTTGTGTTGCTGCTTTCCCAGACAGGCTTTCTCAGCCTGTAGATTTACTTTGCAGGTTTGTTTGTAGATTTAGGAGACTCACTGTGTTCCCAGTTGTATGATGCTGCATTTGGCTGTATTAAAATGCATTTTTTAGGTTGCAAGTGATTCACATCTCTCTGCAAGAGTAAAAGTAACCTGCCTCTGCTATTTACTACTCCTCAAAGATTTGTAGCAGCAAAAAATCGTACCAGCAAAAAATTCATAAAGTGGTCTTACTGTTGACAAAAATTCACAGTAATGTGGGACCAAGCTCTTGCTTTGACCTAAGACTGAAGAGGGACCAGCTCTCGTTTCTTCTTGCTGCCATCTATGTCTTGAATCCAGTCAAGCAACCATTTTTTTTTTGGTTGTCTTGTTTGTATTGTTCAGAGAAGTTTTTGATCAAAAGTAGAGTTAAAAGCCAAGGTATCAATGTAGCTGCCTCTATAGCTGACTCAAACTTGCTTAAATAAGCAGACTAACTAAATAATAGATTTGCAACATCATCTGTGTGGTATGAAAGCACTGCTGGGTGACTTCTTTTTGGTTTTGAAAGTGTCCCAGATATAACATTAAATGCTTTGTCTACTGCCAACCAGAGAAGGATTAAGTGGTATCTGGTTCTTCAGGTAATATTTAATAATAATACACTTTGAAATAGTCCTGACAACCACTGAATCTTTTAGCATTAATGTTAGCAAAAAAAAAAAACCCCACAAACAAACTCAAAAAAGACAGAAAAGCAAAATTATGAGCATTGCTAATTCCAAAACCTGTGTAACCGTTCCTGCAAGGGTCATTGGTGCATATTCTTTATGTTTGTCAATATAGAAAAAAGTTTTATTTAAAAAGTGGTCCCTACTAATTTTCTTTTGACAGAAGGTATGCTCTGTGTTTTACGTACAACCATAAAAAACTCCTGGTTTTTAGTGCAACTTGGCAGCTATGCCAAAAGGCCCTATGAGCCCCACAGATTTCTTTTATCTAAATTTAATCTTGTTGAGAATTAGTTCTTCTCTCAGATGCTGGCCCTGTTGGTGGGTGGGGAAGGAGGTGGAATTGGTATTTCCCCAAAGCAGTATGGCATTTTTAGCTGGCAGCAGGGTGGGTTCCTGCAGGGGAAGGATGGGACAGAGGTGGGCAGGCAGAGCTCCCAGAACTGCGCAGGCAGGGTCAGGGTGACTTTTGAACGAAGCAGAAAACAAACCCGTACTTTGCACCTGAAGGTGGAAAGATGGAGGCTTCCATGGGGATGGAAAGGACCTCACAATATTTGTTTTAACTCAAGAGGCTACTGGAAGCCTCCAGGAAGCAAGATTTAAGGAAAGGACTGGCCCTGTAGGGATATCATGGGTTCTTGGTGGCTTTTATGCAATTCGTTTTAATCTGTTTTCCCAGTACATCTGAGCTCTCTGTATTTTAGGTCATTACTGACTTAAAATAAGTCAGTACTTTGTTGTCTTGCAAAACCTGCTCTAGTATAAGCACATAGTGTTTCTTGGTGTGTTTGCTTTCAGGAGGGGGGAAAAAAAAAAAAAGAAATATCCAGAGTCAAAGTGATTTAGGATGGCAATGCATTGTGTGACAAGTTTATATGACAATATGTGAGCACACATATCTGCAAGACACAGGCAGGATTAATGGCACCTTGCACTGAAAGATGACTTGGAGGAATTTATTGCATTTTCCTCACTGAGCATTTTGGAATGGCAAGATGTACTAATCACCAGGAATGTGTGAGAAGGGAGTCAGATCCAAGATTCTCAGGGCAGTTTACAGATTACAGGAGCAGTTCCTTCAAGCACATGGCTCCAGCAAAAGCCAGTGGATGGGTGTCAGTAGGGATGCTTCATGGATGGCTGTCAGTAGGAATGCTTCGTGGATGGGTATCAGTAGGGAGGCTCCGTGGATGGGTGTCAGTAGGAATGCTTCGTGGACGGATATCAGTAGGAATGCTTCGTGGATGGATATCAGTAGGGAGGCTCCGTGGACGGGTATCAGCAGGAATGCTTCATGGATGGCTGTCAGTGGGAATGCTCCATGGATGGGTGAC
>VZRS01009607.1:306403-404823 GCA_013398055.1 Ifrita kowaldi | reverse complement strand
GGGGCAGGTTTGGAGCCCCGGGGCAGGTTTGGAGCTGTGGGGCAGGTTTGGAGCTGTGGGGCAGGCTGGGATCCCAGTCCCCGGGGCCAGAGGAGGGAGGATGCAGAGTGGGAAGCACAGCAGGGCTTTCCTGCCCTTCCTTCCCCGGGAGGCTGGGGCACAGCCCCTTTCTATATTGCCTCTCACAGGCTGCACTTTCCTGCACCATCAGCAAACGCAGCGAAAAGGATGAATTGACTTAATGAGTTATTTTGATCTCTTCTGAAGTGCTAAAAAGAAAGCTGTAAAAATCAGTGCATACAAGTTCCAACTTGAAGACATCTAATAGTATCTAATATAGTAATTTGATTAATGTTCTGTGTTCCTTCTGTAGGTTTCTCTAACGCACCCTGCTGAGCTTTTGGAAGGGCTCACAATGTACACAGGAAATTAAGTGACAAAGAATATGCTGTGAACTGCTCATACCAAGCAAACTAGAACGAAATACAGTATTTGTTGGGAGAATAATAAGCATCCACATGCGACTGCTGCATGCTGGCTAACAATTTAACTGGTGCTGGAAAAAGGAGATTAACTATATTATGTGCCTCTCTTGTCCATAACTGCCAACTCATTACATAGCAAAATATGTGCCATCTCAGCCAGCCTGAGATCTCTAAAATCAATATGACTCTTTAAAAGCAACTCAGAAACTCCTAGGCTACGATCTCAAACCACAGCCCTGGTGCTTGCCTACTTAAGGGGTAATCCAGAGCTAAAACTTTTAAAAGAAGTCTGTCTGTGAAGGTAAAAAGCATGATACAGGTCTCATTATTGGAAAGCAAACGTCTTTCCTTTCTCATCAAGCTCAGATGGATAAAAATCAATCTTCAGCAGGGCTGGTCCTGTGGCACTGAGGGACAGCTGTGAGGATCTAATAGAGCCTGTGGGCTGAGGGAAGGCAAGAAGATGTACTCCTCCACCAAAAGGGAGATAAAATCTTTCCAGTTGCTTGTTTCAATCTGCCATTAATACCAAGGTGTTGCCTGGATTCAGTCCAAGACAACCAGCAGTAACCTGGGTACAGTGTGGATCTGGTGCTACCTCGTACTTGCAATTTCAGCCAGTTAAAAATGCGGGGTTTTCAGAATTTAATTCCTTTTGATGGCCCTTGTGAAAACACATGAGTGGCTCCATCTATTTCAGCACAGCACGAGTGATAGGTGCAGCAGTAGTATTTCATGGTATCACATGAGTAATGGGATGTTCCCTTCTGTCACTCCCGGGTATCCCTGACTCAGATTTCCCTCACCCTGTAATTTTGTGTCAGCTGTGAACGCGTGAGAGGCTCTGCAGTAGTGGTCCAAGCAACACCTGTTTTTGGCAACAGAGAAAGATTGGAGCACACACTGATTCTTCTTTATCCAGATTTGGGCATGGCTGCTAAGCAGAATTGTGCTTTATAGCTGGATTTTTAGCATGCTGATAACAGGCCTTTAGGGGTCTCTTGTTTAAATTCCCTATTAAAGTGCTTCAGGTATGAAAATCAGAAAAGAATTATGATTTCAACATTTTAATTGAAGATCCACAGACCATGTATTTTAATCCATCTTTGCTCATTCTTTCCTTATTGTTGTCACAACTCCCACATTTCTTTTCCAAGTACTTTCAGATGACCCACAGCTTCTCATGTTTCAGCAAGAAGCCACTTACGCATCTCACGAGCATCACGGATTCCCACTGTGTTTGTTTATCAGTGTGCTTTTCAGTGTCTCTTGATCCTTTTGGCTGTCCAAATGTTTGTTTGGAATTATTCATAACATTAGGGAGTCAATCTGCTTTATTCCAGTCCTAGGACATAAAACTGCTTTGGTCAAGACCCCTTCAAGGCTGGGAGCTGCTGGACTGGGAGCTGCATTCAGACCAGAGCTCACCAAAGCTCAGGGATGCACTGAAGTTTCCTTGCTCCATTAGTCCTACAGTTTAGGGAAATCGTTAAATTGGAATGAGAATTGTTATCAAATAAAAGAGGCTACCAGTGATGAAACCCAGAAGGGTTTCTTTAAATGCAGTTCTAGCAAACTGATAATTCAAGCTTCTAATTGTTTGCAAAACAATAGGAAGTCTATAAGCTGGATATTTGCCAGCAGGGGCCACTTCTGAAAACTCTTTGCTTTTCTCCCTTCATCTGCTGCATTGGGATGAGGGAGAGAGTTATGTCAACACTTGGAGATAATCTTTTTGTATGGGTTTACATAAGAGAATAAGGAAAAGGCTAAGAAAATTGTTCCCTTTCGTAGGTGAGGTGCTGAAGAAAAGCAAAAATATGGAAAGTTAATCTCTGAGAATAATAAAACAAATAAAGGGAATAGACCTGAAATGAAGGGCACAGAACCTGGAAAGGCACTGCCCGCACAGGGGCAGTTTATGCTGTGCCACTCCTGTGTGAATGCACAGGTTTGTGGAGTTTTTCTCTTCAGGTACCTGTGGGAGAAACGTCAGCAGCCAACCTCACAAGGAGCAGATGTAACAAACGTTATTAAACTTGAATTCCAAGGAACACCAGGGCAGAGTTCAACCAGTCCTGTATTTCTGATAAACAGGAGTGCACTTACTGGCTTTGGAGCTGGATGTGAATGGCACAGTGTGCCCTCAGAGAGAGGGAGAACAGCCCGGTGTCCGTGGGGCTGCGTCCATGTGTTCAGGATGGGAGGGCAGCGGGGCAGGGCAGCAATCGCTGCCATCCTGCTGCCCCAGGTGCCCCAGGAAGAGAATTTGACAAAAGAAGAGTTCCCTGTTGGCTTAGTGAGCCACTGCTGGTGGCAGGGCTGGAGCAAGGACTGGGATGGTGCCCAGGAGAGCCGGGAGGGCACATCTGGGGCTGCTGGGCTGTGGCACCAACACCAACCACCGAGGTGCCAGCCCACGAGATCTGCCTTACCAGGTCACTGCCACACTCTGTTCGTTGATTACTTTGCAATCACTTGTGGGTTTTTTCCTGATTTCATAGTAAAAGAGTTATTTTAACTCACTGTTTTCCCAGTTATGATTCACTGTTGTTCTCTCGTGGCTTTCCCTATTTGCATTTTAGAGTTCTTGCTCTGATTGCAATTTGAACCCTCGCAGAAGTGCTTTAAGCAGTGTCTGTTTTACCTGGGCCGTGGTATTTTGGAGTGCTGCAGACATTCAGATGCTCCCTGCTGACTTCAGTAAATGTCCTGCGTGGTTTTCCTTGCTTAAAAACCGGATAGAATCAGTGCTCTCTTTCTTTGCCTTCCCCGCCTCGAAGCTCTAGCAGATGATGGTTAAATTATTGCAAACCTTTCAGCGTGGTGGCCCAAGGCACAGGACAGCAAATGAAAAAGCCAAGAAAGTATCTGTGAATAGATTTTCTTGTTTAAATTTTCATCCAAGAGCTGCAGTGAATTTTTGAAACTATTTTTAATATTGTGAAGTTCTGCCATATTTTTGCCATCCCGACATTGTAAGCTGATGTATTTTATTGGCCTGACACAACAATAAATAATACAATTCAGTTTTATTTAATGATTTCTGATTTCAGTGGTAGAGAAGCTTTGCCAGTTTTAAATTAGGTCTTGGAGTAAATTTAAAATTAATGAAATTTAAAGCTGTGATTTGTTTAAGGATCCAGAACGTTCACTCTTTCATCTATTCATCAAGCTCTTTAATTACCTAGTATGCATGAAACCTGTATTATGTCTTATTATTGAGAGATTAATTTTGTGAAAACCTCAGAGTGATACATCATTAGAGTGACTCTTGGATAATGTATAGTCTAACCTTTCTGCTAATCCCACCACAGAAGAAGAGCGGGAAGCTGACAGCTCCTCTGCAGTGTTTTATTCCTCCTGCTCCCCTGCAGTATTATCAGCTGCTCACAGAGAGTTTGTCTCTGCTTCCCTTCTCATTTCCAGCCCTCACAGGTGTGTAGCTGTCAGTCACACTCACCCCGGGCTCCGGGGACGTGCCAGGGGCGTTGGAGCAGATCCTGGTGGATGTTGTGCTGCTGCAGAGGATGGGGCAAGGCTGGGGACACCCTGCCCCAGGGAGCTGGGAGCGTGTCCCCCTCGGGGCTGAGACACTGCAGAGGCTGAAGTTGCCTGTCCTGTGGGGAGAGGAGCCATTCTCTGCACTCAGGCTGTCCTGTCCTGCTGATCACTCCAGAGCCACCAGGCAGCTCTCACAGGCATGAGGCTGGACATGGTTCTCTTGGAGTTCAGCAACTCCGCTCTGTGCCCCTGCTCTGGGGCAAGGAATTCCTGCTTGGCAGCTGCAGTTGTCCAAGGGCAGGTGTGAGAGAGCCATGGAATCCAGAGACGGACCAGTAACTCCAGGGCAGACTGGAGAACCTTCCTTTCCATGCCCTGGGTCTTGGCCTGGTGCCTCAGCCCCAGGAGGGTCTCCCTCCCCTGTCTGGCTGGGAGCTGTGTCCACACCTGTCCAGGGCCAGAGGGCAGTGGCTGGAGCTGGGGGGACTCGTGCTGGGACAGGGGCAGGTCCCAGGGCTACCCTCACCCTCCAGATGGAGCTGGGGGGACTCGTGCTGGGACAGGGGCAGGTCCCAGGGCTACCCTCACCCTCCAGATGGAGCTGGGGGGACTCGTGCTGGGACAGGGGCAGGTCCCAGGGCTACCCTCACCCTCCAGATGGAGCTGGGGGGACTCGTGCTGGGACAGGGGCAGGTCCCAGGGCTACCCTCACCCTCCAGATGGAGCTGGGGGGACTCGTGCTGGGACAGGGGCAGGTCCCAGGGCTACCCTCACCCTCCAGATGGAGCTGGGGGGACTCGTGCTGGGACAGGGGCAGGTCCCAGGGCTGCCGTCACCCTCCATCCCCTCCACGGCCCCAGCTGAGCCCTGGCCTGGCTGGAGCTGCGGAGGCACAGCCTGGCTCCACTGGGCTCCTCAGCAGCTCAGGAGGGCAGGGCTGTGGGCACAAGGGTGAAGAAGGATGTTCTGCTGTTGAAAGAAATGATCACCAAATTGTATCCAGTGATTTGTATTCCTCAGGTATGTTTTACCTTCTCATGCTGTGACCTCTCTTCATTGCTGCCAAAAAGAAATTATTTTTCCATTTTTTTTCCCAGTGCTTCCATGCCAGGCTAATTCTCTGTTCTCTTGAAAGCTAATATATCCACTTTTCATATTAATATTTGTGAGAGTAATATTAGGAATGTTTTATTTCATTATCTCACAGCTGACGACTGTAGTCACACTGGGTTATAAAGCAGCTAATTACAGTGTTAGTGGCTCAGTGTGCCATGCCTGCAGTGCAGTTTGTCAGAGTTTCTGAGAATTTCTAACAAGAAAATAGTTTGCAGGCTACTTTGGGAATCTAGTCTGAGAAATGTTGCATATGCAGCATCTTTGCAATGCTCTACGTCTCCTAATCAAAACTCTCTCACCTCTAAGGGCATCTGCATTTCATGGAAAACTTGATAAATTCAGATTATTTGACATAGGTGCTTTTCCCTGTCTGTGCTTGTTAAATCAGAAAGATTTAGGATACTGCAGAGTAACAGAGTATTTGAATGCTGTGATCCCTTCTGCTACCCCTCCTCTGGGTTTGCAGTCGTCCCCACCTCATAGTGATTGTGGAGTGGTGAAGCTATAATTAAAGCTTCAGATGAGGAACAATGAATAAAAGGGACACATCTTTCCCCTATTCAGCCTTCATTAAAGTAATTGTCATTAATAAGGAAAGGAAAAGGGGGGAAATGCCCAATTCATGAGCACATGTGCAGCCTTTTAACTGTAATGTTTTCCAAAACCTGGTCTCTGCTTAGGAGGAACTTGTAGCAGCAGCTTTGGTTTGGGATTTCCAGAGAGCTCTCTGTGGGCAGTGTGGCACTGCGTGGAGCACGCTCTCCATTTCAGACGAAAATCTGTATTTTAGAGAGCCCAGGTGGCAATGGATTCAGTTACAGTGCCTGGATTAACCAGCCCTGCAGAGGTCTGGAGCCCACTCATATGGGAGAACTTGGAGAGTTTTAGCATTTTGATAAAAATCGCTCTGGCCACTTGAGCAGGATACACACTGAAAGCAGCTCAGAGTATTTCACTGCACTCAGGCAGTCCTGCTGATAACATCAGGAGCCACCAGGCAGCTCTCACAGGTTGGAAACGGTTCTCTTGGGGTTCAGAAACTCCATTCTGTGTCCCCCCTCGTGCAAGGAATTCCTGATCCCCTCCTGGCTTTGTCCTGGAGGTTATGGATCCGAAGCACTCCATGTGCACATGAGACCAAACTCTGTTTCTGTCCAGCACAGAAATTCCCAGAGTGTGCTGTGTCACTGTGTTTCCCTGGTGGAGCTCTGTTTTAGTGATGGAAATGGATTTACATCCCTGTGCTTCTCACCTGAGTGGGGTCCCTGTGGCTCTGGAACCTGGAGGATCCCTCCGAGAGTGGGAATTTCCAGCAGCCACTCCCCTCCTGCAGTTTCCCATCCCAAAGAGCAGGGCAGGGCAGGGGCACAAGAGGGAAGTGATTTCCCTTTGGTCGTGCAGCTGCTCAGGTTAGAATTAAACCTACACCTTTCCAGTCCCCATCTCTTGCCTTGCTCACTCCAGACCTTCCCTGAGGTTCACGAGCTGAGCTTGTGTGTCACAACTGTCTGTTCTTAATTAATGGATGGGCTCTTTAAGGGATCAGGAAACAAACACTACTGGAGAGTTACAACAGCAATATGTGTGTTCCTTGCACAGATACACACATACACACATATAGATGCATATTTTGATATCCCACATCCTTTTAAACAACACATACTTTAGTTGTCACTCAAGAAAAAAAGTCTTTTAGCATTAATAGGAAAAACACATTGTTTTTTTTTTCTCCCCAGTGATTACAGAAGATGGGTGAGCCTGGAGTGCTTCTGCTTTATTGAATCTTCCCAGTACTTGTCAGCACTGGAAATGCCTGATTTCATCATTCAGAACTGGCTCCTGCAGAAATATTTGCATTGTGCATGTTTGAAAAGTACCAGAGCCAGAAGTAACTTTAAAAAGCTGTACTTTGTGCTGGTTGTAACCTGTGAGTTAGGAGATGTGTCCAGCCACCTCGACATCATGGGAAGGGCAGGGTTTGTATTCTAGCACATTCCATTTTATTAAACAAACCTGTACTTTCTGTCTACCCAGAAATGCCTCCCAGGAGATGCTCTAGAGAAAATCTGTAATTCAAAGTGACTGTTTTATGTTATTCTCTTTCAGCACTTTTTCTCCTTATAAATTGTCAGCAACCAATATATACTTTTTATTTTTCTCTGAATCATGTCAACTAACAAATCTTAATCTGTATCTGCAAATTAAAGGCAGAAGAAATCAATTACAAGTGCTTGGTTTACCTAAATTGAATTGCACTGGGTCTTGTGATTGACCATATAAAGTCGTGTGGCAGGTGTTCCAAGACCATAAAACTTCTAAGTTGACTTCCATCATTAATATCTGGTGTTTCTGAATTATGAATTCATTTTTTTTGCAAGTGCTCCAGTATTTAATCAAAATTTGCAGTTTCTGCAGACATTTCGTTGGCAGATTTGTTTCTTAGAGCATTCATGAGATGTAAATGCAAGAGAGGTGAGCACAGACCGCCTAAATGCAATTGAGGCTTCACAGAAATATCACCAGACTCTCTTCCCCCTTTTTCCTCCATAATTTGCTGTTTGGGCTAAGAGCAGTGAAAGGCAGGAGCCTCAGCTGACGTGTGTTTCTCAAATATAACAAACCTGGAGTCATCCTCTGCCTTTGCTGCCCTGAGCTGACTGATGTTAAAATACATCAATACAAATGATGGTACAACTCACTGGCTCAGCTCTGTCTGTACCTGCGGTGTTTGCAGAGTTCACAGGTCACAAATTCACGCTCTGTTGATTTGCAGGGAACCATTCCAGTGCTTGGCTCCCTCACGGCCTGGGGTCCATGGCACACCCCATGCTGGACACCAGCAGCGTGGGTTGTTTTGAGAGCTCCCCTCCACTGCTCTGGCTCCACACCTGCCTTTGTCTGTGCTGCACTTTGTGTATCTTCATTTTAATCAAGACAAGGTTGGAAGTCACCTTTATGCAGATGGACACCATGAGAAGGGAACAGGTTGTACTATAGGGAAGGGTTTGCTGCAGTCAATAAGACAGGGTTTTTTTCAGCTCCTAAAATACCCTGAAGTCTGAGGCAGAGTGGGATAAAATAATTTAACATCAGAGGATTTCCAGAGATAGTTCAGCAAAAGCACTCCAAAGGTACAGTTGTAAAGGGAGGTGGTGCAGTGCTAAATATACAAAATGCAACATTCTATTGTTGTTATAATTAACTGCAACCCGTTCTTATTTAAATCAGTCTGCCAGTCATAATTAGTCTGTACTTTAAATGTTTTGCTCGATGCTACAGAGCAGAAAGAGTCTTTATATCAAAATAATAATGAAAGTTCTGTAGAAAAGTAGACCATACCCATTACAATCCTCACCTGTGTGCCCTGGGAAGGATCCCCTGTTCCACACAGGTGTTTTGTACCCCGGGGGTGTGATACAGGTTGGGTTTGTGCCAGCACTGAGACTCTGCTCCCTGCAGACACTGTGACCTTTGTTTTACACCTCCAGTTCTCCCGTGAGAGGAGCCAGGGCCACCTTCTTGCAGCAGGCAAAAAGCACTTCCTTGGACTCAAAATTGTTATTTCTCAATGTAAAACTACACAGGAGCTTTCTGGTTGCCTCACTCTGCAATCCTTGCTGGGTACAGTTATTTTAGTGGCACAGCATCTAATTTGGCTCTGTTCTTTTTATTCTTAGAACTCTGATATTTGTGGAAGGTGCGAGGGATATTGCAATTTGTGTTAGTGCAGGAAGGAAGTTTGATGATGAGCTATATTATGTATGGCTCACTAGATAGTAGTAAACATTCCTCTTTGTTGCTGTGCTTGGGGATTATCAAAGGCTGTTGTGTTCCTAGTTAGAATTTTTCTGGATTAATGAAACAGATCGCAGATCACTGCATAGCAACGTGCCTGAAGTCTGTGAAATGTTGTCTGAATAAGGATTGGATCAGGCCCATTGAGAATATAAAGTGCTGGAAAGAACATGGTGTTATTTTACAGACCCTGCATTCGGTTGTTTTCTCGCAGCGGCCTCACAGCCTCTCTAATTAGAAACTTGAGGTTTCTTTAGTCTGCTCTGTGTCTTCCCTTCTCTCTAACAACACACCAGCAACATCCAAATCCTCATTGTTACTCAGGCACTCCTGGCTGTCCTTGACTTCAGGGGCAGCTTTGTTTGAACATGGGCTGGCTCAGATGGAATTAGGAGTACTTAAAGTTTCAGAGCTTCCTGGGGAGATTTATGGTCTGTGCATGTCCATGCTGCGGTTGCACATCAGTCTTTGGGGGGCTCAAGAGCAGGATGTCAGGTGGAGGCTGGGTCATGTTGAGCCAAGGACTGCCACCCATCCATGCAATTTAAATGTCAGAAGCCAAGGGAATATTTCAGAGGCTTTCAAATGTCTACCAAAACCCCAGGAGATGCTGTAGCTTAATAGGAAATTTCAGTTTTGCTCACAATTTCCATAAAAATGTGACAAAAATGTGCATCTCATGGCCAAGTATGAGCAGCCTGAGAATGAGTCTCCATCACGAGTCAGATCCCTTTCACAGGTTCTGCATTTAGAGACAAAAATACCTGCAAAAGCCTGGGAGTCTCTGTTCCTGTCTCTTCTCAATCAAGGGAATAGAAGCTGGGGCCGGGAGCCTGCTTGCGAGCTCTGGAAATCTCTGACTTTGCTGCCTGTGGCAAGTATTATCAGTCTGCCAATGAAGTTATTTTAATGCCTGACAAACGATCCTTGCATCAAGTTCTTTCCGGTCACGTTTCTTTGGCTGGAAGCTGTGCTTGTCCTCTGGTTTTGGGGCACACTAATTCTGAAATCAGATATCTGAGATGAGCCCACACAAAAAGCTGTTATGAAAGCATTGATTTGGCCTTTTATTCTCAGAGATTGTCAGTATCTGATTCTGGTTTAACTCAGAATGTCTTGAATTGTTACTGTTCCCACTAGCTGAGAAACCCCAGATCCTCTTGCACACAACCCTTTAGATTTTGCATTTCTCAAATATGGAGGTTGTTGCTTCTTATGCTTGGCCCTGAGAAGGTCCAAGTCTCTTATAAATGCTCTCTTGCTTATAACACATGAGTAACAGATGTGGGGGGTTTTATGGGATGGTGCCTTGGAATTCTTTTGTGGGCAGAAGGCTCTAAGGAATACAAATGCCACTTCTGTTCCAATGTTAAAATGCTGACTGAGTTGAAGTGCCTTAATCATGAAGATTTTGAACTGAGTCAGATTGTGAGAGACCCTCCTGCAGGCCCCACACAAACATGAATTTACCTTGTACCCTCCACTGTCTGTGCTGCCCGGGGAAGCTGCTTTGCAGTTGAGATGAGGAGGTTTGAAGTGTGTGATTCACGAGAGTGCTGCAATTGATGAGATGCTGAAGCTGTGCACAGGTCACACAATTATATTCCAGCTCACAGGATGTAAATCCAGATGGTTATTCAAGAGCCTCGCATTCCTGCATCAGGGTAAAGGTGAAACAACTTCATTAAAATTATTCTCCCAGTTGCGTCTTCTATTACCTTTTCATTTTTCTTTTTTTTTTCTTTTTGAAGCTTCTGGGCTACATAACCATATGCAGTGTATTATCCTGCTTCAGGGATGAAGGATAATGGGATATTAAAGGAAGCCCAGGTTCTCCAAACATCTTAGTTTTGCTGATAAAGGTTGGCTGTATTTTATGTGCTGTTACAGCAAGCAACACGAGCTGCTGTAGGGCGTGTGTTTCCCTCATGGTCCTAACAAGTGCGTTCCTTTAAACTTTATAAAAATTTCATTCCTGTTTCAATACAGGCAGAATCCAAAACTGAAAAACTGTAGGTTACATTTGGATAATTGCCCTGCTTGCCCTGTACCTGAAGCTGAATTGTGATTGTGCCACCATCATAGTCCTGGGGCATGAAAATCCTTCGAGGTGGTAACCAATGAAACACTCCTTATTCCTTTTTAAAAACAGGCTTGTTTTGCTGATTTAATCTCTTATTTTAAACAAGTTTTGCAATTCATTCCTGAGTGTAGCAGAAAGAAATAGTGAAATTTGTATCTCTGACAGTCCAAGCCAGTTACCAAGGGCTCTCCAGCCTAGAACGTTTCCAGAGCTTTGCAGAGAAGAAGTCAGAACTGTGTTAATGGCAGAACTGACTTTGCACTCAAAACAAAAACATACAGATGATAGGGGATCTAGTATTCTACTTTATTTCATTGATAATTTACTACTTCTGTTTCCTTGTTTTAGTTTGGTTTTGTTGCTAGTTTGCTTTTGGCTTGTTGTTGGTTTCTTTTCTTTTAATGAAATGAGTTTACTGACAGCATTTGATAGGATGGATGAAAATCCAGGGCTATATCATCACTTGGATCTGGTCAGTTGGCATAGCTGCATTTTGTACCAGCTGGGGTTCTGCCTTTCAATTTGGAACAAGTTTTATACCCTAGTCCTCTTTTTTCTGTTTGGACACAAAACAGTAAAACTGGCACAGAGTCTTTTCTATTTCTGTTTTGCCTAATTTCTAAACTTCTTGGAGGAGACAGCATCCTTTCTCTTTCCAGAATGAACCTGGCAAATAATTTATAAATAAACAAAGAAATAGCAATAATGGAGTACAAGGAAAGGAGTGCTATCCATTATTTATGTACATAATTAAATGGAATCCCTGGTTATTTGAAAGTACAAAGACAAAACTTCACCGTGGGTGTATTATGTACATAAATGCTGAAGCACTTCATGGTGGTCTTATATGAGAATGCTGCTTCCATTTTCTCCCCAGAAATTACATTTTGTTTCATCAGGCAGCTCTCAGTTTGCAGCTGTTGAAATTCCTGCTCAGGAATTGTCAGGAATTCAGCAATGAATGGTCAGGGGGTTGCTTTGTTTGGGGTGTTTTGGATGTCATTATCCCGTACGCCCAAACTCAGATTTGGTGGCAGCAGTGCCATGCAGGCACACGGGGTGGCTCCAGCCCCTGACACACATCATCCCTGTGTGGGGCACCTGGGAGGCTTTGCTGCCTTGGACATCCCCGTTTATTTCATGGGATGGAGAAACTTGAGCATTAACCATGTTTGCTCAACTAAGTTATTGAGCCACGGCTTGAATTACTCCTCCACTATGTTGTTTAATCCCCTGGTGAGGGTTGAAGCTGCTAATGCAAACACCAAGAGAATATTTTTGTTTGTTTCAGTTTTGGCATTGATACCAAATATGTGACATTATTTTTCTCTAGTTCTCATTTTCTCTTGAATCCATATTTCTGTGTTGTGCCATGTTGCCCAGAATAATAATAGAGTCGTTTCATACTTAAGAGAAACTGGGAAAAAAACCCAAATTAATTGAGTTGTCTTAATTGAACAAGGAGATGCTTAGAGCTAAAACATAAGGAGCTGAACTTGGAGTTCTTAATGTGGTCTGCAAAACAAAGCTGTGCTCCCGAGTGAATAGGTTAGTAGGTTTTATGAACTATTATTTTTGTTTCCCCAGACTGTTTTCTGTGAAATTCAGCAGTCCAGCTCTCCACAGGATAATGCAGTGTGAAGCACATGGAAAATCACTCTGTTTTTAGGTGCCACTCAGTTTACCTGATTCCCATGGAGCTCCTGCCAAACAGTCTGGAGGCGTTAAATCCTTGCCAAAGCGTCGCTCTGGCCCTGAAGGGAGCTGTGTCCCAAAGTGTGCCCTGGCTTTGGGGCCAGGCACTGGGATGGAGGGGCCCTGCAGGGCTCTGGGAGGCTCATCCCAGCATGGAAAACGCCCAGCAAAGCCCTCAGCCTGGCCCTGGAAACAAGCTGGGAGTAGTGCTGTGGCCAGAGCATTCCAGAGAAATGCCAGCTGACCGAGCTGCTTGTCTCTGCTCCAGGAGGGATCCTTCCTTCTAGGAATTTCCCAGTATGTACCTAAACCTCTTCCCAGTTTATTGTAGGTGATGGGAAAATAAGGGAACTCACCATACTGCACAGTAGATTGGAATTTTGAATTCTGTAGTTAAATATTTAAAATATAAAAGGATACTTCAGACAAGTTCAGCGACGATTTTGACTTTCTAAGTACATTGCATTCTGCTTAGCACTACCAGTTATAAGAAAAAAGAAAATTATTTTTCTACCAAGAAAATATATGTAATCAATATTTGTGTTGTACAGCAATCATCAACATCCATGGGTGTTGCCAGAAATACACCTCAGAATTTAATGAGATCTGTCAGGGAAATGAAACTCAGCAATGAGTTGCCCAAAGGAAGCCACAGGCTACCACCAGGTTTTACGTGTGTGTCTCCTCAGCTCTGGAGCAGAGGCACAACAAGGTCCATATTTCCCTCTCCTGTTTTGAGTGTTTTTCCTTTGTCCAAGGCAGGGACACGGGCCCATTTCCCAGTGCTGGCTGGTCACCCACGCCGTGATCCAAATGCCTTGGCTGCCTCCCATCAGGCGTTACCAGAGCAGACAGCACAAAGGCTGCACTTGCCTTGTGAGGTTGTAGTTTTGGGGGGACCTTTGGTGTGCAAACCACGCAGAGGAAATCCCACATTTCCCTGGTGTGCTGGACCCACCTGTGGGGCCCAGCTGGAGCACACCCAGCAGATCCCAGAGACATGGGCTGTGTGAGAGGAGTAGATCAGGTTTTCTGGATCTGTGAGAGGGCACTAAATCTTCCTGGTAATTATACATGTTCCAGTTATTTGCCTGGCTGAGGAGTGGGACATCAAAACATTGTGAACAAATGTCCCAAATCATCTTTTCCCATCCAGGCAGGATTTCTGGTGGGAAAGGAGCAGTATGCCCACCCACCCGTGGCTGTGGTGGTGTTATTCCTAGAGATCTATCCTAAAGCCAGGAGAAGGATAGACTGCAGCCAAACAGGGCAGAGGAAATAGTTTATTGGAGGGGAGAGGGAATGGCTGGAGGAAGCAAAGCAACCACGGAATTCTGATGCTAGATTTTATCCATTTGTAAAGTTTAATTACTTATGCTTGTGGTACCTCTGAAGAGAAACAGAATCCAGGTTAATCTTCACAAGACATGCAATAAAAATTATTCCTTAAAATAAGGCCCATTACTGTGATTATCAGACACATTTTTAATTAAATTCAAAGTTGTGTCAGTAGAAATTTTTACTTATATTATCTCAAAAAGTTTGGGCTTGTTCATCTTTCTAAGCTTTGCTTTTCTTCTATAAAGATCATGAACTCAGCTTAATTAGAAGAAGTAGATATAATATCAGAGCAAATTAATTTCAGTCAACCAAAGGGGCCCTTGGAGGATGCCAGTCCCCACCTGTAGCTGGGAAATCCCGGCTCTGGCACTGAGTGAGCTCTCATTAACTGGGAATGAGATTTCCATAGATCCATGGCAGGAGGAGCCCGGGATCGGCGCTGGGACTGCCACCCCAGGAAGGACAGCACACAAGGTTAATTTCCAACACCGTTCCCTGCCTCTGCAAAGTTTCTTGACTTAAAAGAGGGGTTTGAAGCTCCGGAAGGAGGTTTGTAGGCGTCTCCCAGAGAGTTGGACTGTTGTCTCTCAGGGATGGCTCTGGAATATATTCTGCTTGCAAGTAGAAAAGATTTCAGCTTTTTAGCTACTCTTTTTAGCTTTTTAGCTACTCTTCTTTAGCTACTCTTCCAACAGACCCAGGCCAAAATTCTAATTGTGTAAGCAGATCCGTTGATATGAGTATTCATTTTTACATCAGAGTCTCTTTTAGGTCCCAAGCACAAAAAACTATATTTTTTTCCATGGATTTCACTCGATGTTAGCTTTAAATGTCTGCCTTTATTTTTTTTTAATTGAGTGCTTTTCTTTTTAATGCTACTACACTAATTTTGTATGTAAAATAGCAGAGCAATTTCACATCCTAAAAGGAATTTATTTGCATAAAAATAAACAGAGTAACTTTTTCTAGGTGTTAAAACATAAAATAAAAAGATAAGTTAATAGTAAATCATTGCTTAAAAATGCATTTTGTCCCAAAATTCTGGGCTACTCAATGTTCTTAAGAGGTTGTAATGAGCTGAATTCATTGGTTAAATTAAAGTGCTTTTTCTCATATTCAGTAAATGCAGTGTGTGTGCAATTGAAGAAAAATAAAATTGAAATTTACATTTTCATCAAATGAATAACCACACGCTGAGGATTGCTTGACTGCAATTTATGATTATGCAAATGAAACAGGTTTTGCTACTAGAATATGTACAATAAATGGGAGTTCCATTATTATGTATCAAAAAGCCATTAACCTTGAAAATTATATACAATTGGCATGAACATTTCTAAAGTACGTCTAAACCCTGCTAATGTTCTCCCTCTCCTCCCCTACCTATAGGGACTGTCTATTAGATTTAGCAAAAGAATTCAGAGTGAATAATTTATTAAATGAGTTCTGCCACTTTTTTGTTGGTGAGCTCTCTGTAACAACGTGCCGGGTTCTTTATCCATTATTTAAATCAGGAAATACTGCTGATTAATTCCTCATCTGCTGACGAGAGCACAGGTTCCAAAAGCAGTTCATAACCAGAGTTTGCTGTTTCAAAGTGCTGACGAGGGAGCGGGGAGGGGGTGCTGAGGCTCTGGCAGCTTCCCAGATGACAGGGTTCCTTGTTGGGAACACTCACCTGGCTGCTGGCTGGGAGCTGCTGGTGTTTGATGGTTCTAAATCAGATTCTCTTTTTTCCTCAGGGACAAAAGCACCAGCACTGGGAGGGAGAACGCACCAGGGCCGTCTTGGAACAGGCTGGTGGTTCTGGCTCTGCCTTGGGATGGGCAAGGCAAAGCAAACAGCCTTGAGACCATTTTCTGTGTATCTCCTGAAAGATGGTCCCTCCTTGGTGGATTTTTGGCCGGTAGAGAGGACCCCCTCTGTGGCACAGGCAGAGTGGGGATGTTGAAAGTGCAGCCCCAGTCCCAGTACAGGTTTGGCAGCTGCCGGGGGGTTGCAGCGCTCAGGTCCTGTCTGCACTCTCCAGCTGCTGCATTCCTCACCCAGAATCATTATCAGGAAATCTCCAAGGCTCCCAGTGCCCTATTGAGCATTGCCAGTTAATGCCAAAACTCTGAAAAGAAAAATACACATCATCAAGTGGTCAACAATTATAACATTTCTGATGCCATGATGTTTGTTTGCCTTTTCTTTTCTCTCAGAGGATATATTGCTAGATTTTGGCCAAACCGGCACACCCTTTTATACCTTTTCACAACTTCTGTATTCTTAGTGCTTTTTGCCTACATTCTTGAACTTGTTTGTCAAGCCAGGAGACAAAACATTTTAGAGGCTTCATAGTTAGGGATCAGAGTGCCCCAGACCCCAAGGTCCTCTCCAGAACACATTTTGTAAACTGGGATAGAACCATCCAAGGGAAGGTTCCTTGGGGAGGGGGGCTCACTCGAGCCTCTCATTGGGGAATCTTTGATAGATATGCTAATTAGTAACACCTATAATGTGATACCAGATCTATTGTGAGGTGAGCATTGGGGTGCATTCCACCTGGACATGGTGCACCTAAGGATCCTTAAAATAAATACCGAGGTAAAACCCCTTTTTCCCTTCTAACCGTGTTTCACTCTTGATTTTAAGACCACGAAAAGGCATAGTTTCTATAGGCTGGTTCTCAAGTGGTCCCTCAAAGCTGGTCTGTTCTTTCAGTGACTTTGTGAAAGCTTTGTGGAAGTGTTTCAGTTGTATCTCTGTGTCAGTTACAAACAAGATTTCCTGTTTGATATCCTGAGTTATTTTTGCCATGGGAGGAGTTCACAGGATGATACACAACGTGTAAGGTACCAAGAACTCTTGGTAGGAGATTGCCTTATGTCTGTCATCCACAATATTTAATTTGCAATTAGTTCTGCTATTCCTTTTCCTCACATGCCCAGAGCTATCAGAAGAGAATGCTGAAAATCTTTTATTGCAAATAAATTAAAATAATGCTAAACACGGCCCTCATCACCCTAAATCAAGGACCCTTTTGGCTGCTCTTTCCTTCCCTTCTCTCTGCAAGAAAGTGAATGTGTTTCCTTGCCCAGGTCTCACTTTTAGAGTGGAGTTTGCATCTAAACCACTGCCAAAAAATGCTAGCATAGAGCATTGCAATGAATAAAATACAGATTAGAGTAGATGGAAGTGTCATAGATGGGAGGGAGGACAGGAGGAGCTGGAAATTGGTGTATGTTCAGTTCAGTGTAAGGGTAGATGCTGATGCTTTGAGAACTCTAAAGTAGAAAATTGAGAGTACAAGTGATTCCACTGGCAGAGCAGTCGGCAGAAAGGGACATGTGGATATTTAATCATAATTTTTCAATATTGCTTTTGACCACAAGAAATAGTCTTGTGACTTCTGCTGAGGGAGTCTACAGCAGCTCAACTCCCAAGAACTGCTTTTGGCTGTACCCTTAAATACTCCTCTATATTCAAGCAGAAAAGGGGATGGATCTTGTGTTACTTTTGAACTAGAAAATGATGGCCAGAGTTCATAAATATTGCAGAGGAATCTACTTAAAGTGGAGTTACCCAAACGTTTCCCCAAAACTGGTGGGAAGTGTTTGCACTGCAGTTTGACCTGATGCATCCTGTAGGGTTGGCAAAGCTTTTGCTTTTTTACTTTAAGGTAGTTAAATGTTTTAATCCTTCAAGTAGGGTTGAATTAGAGAACTTCAAAACCAATTTAAAGGGTTTTTTTCCCCCCTAACATTGTATTTGCTTATGTTATATTTGCCCACTGCAGTGCTGCAGTGCCATTCAGTACCTGCCTGGGGTGAGCTCTTGGGCACCATCAGCCTGCCCAGGTGGAATGGGCCATGGAAAGCCTTCTCCTCACACTGCTTCTTCCACCACAAGGAAGCAGCTGAGAGCTACTGGCTGCCACTGTTTACCTGGAAACACGGAAGGAAGTGGCTGGTTCCTCACACTGGCTGTTGCTTTCAGCACAAACTACTGAGACATCTTGGAAAAACAGCATTATTTTTTTGTACTTTTTAACTCCTGCAAAAATCTGTCACGGAATAGAGCATGACTGAGCATTTCATGGGCTGCTCCTGCTAAGTTTGCCAGGGAACAACAGAAAGCCAGATCTGTGTCTTATTTTCATAGCTTTCTGTAAACACTCCCAGGATTAATCTCAGGAAATACCAGAAATGCTAATATCCACTCTTTGTGTGTGCTCACAGAACAGATTTAGGACACTCATTTGAAGGATATATATAAAGCCAGCATTTGCCATCAGTTGAAAGCGTCCTTTTTGACATCTCTGCAGCACATTTCTCAAAGTACGGAGCCGTAATTGAAGTTTGAATTCCATGAATATGTCTGGATATGTTCAGATGGAGCTGTGCAGAAACCCACAGCTCCCAGCTTACCCTGCATGTCCAAGTGCTGTCCCAGGGCTTGTGTGAGACCAGGGGAGGCCCAGCAGATGGGGACACCCTCCCAAACCTGTCCTAGCAGCTCCCAAAGTCTTCTCAAATAGGATATTTCTGACATGATCTGCCTGCTGTGGTGTTCATCCTCTCTATGCTGAGTGTAGCATCCAGCAGTGATTTAGGCACCAATTCCTAATTTAGGGTATCACGAGTTGGTGAGGCTGATACCCCACTGGGAATAAGCTCGTTTTCCTCTGCTGGCCAATATCACCCAAGGGTTTATTCAGGGCTCCTGTCTCCTGTGAATCAGGAGTAAGAAACTTCTAACATGAAGACATAGAGGCTGAAGCAGAAAATGGCAGCTGTAAAATAGCTCTGCTTGGTGCTTTCTTCATAAAACAAGAAGCCTTATTAAAAGACAAAAAATTAAAAACCCCTCCATGAGGTACAGGGCTGTGAAGAGTTTTTATTAGCTGTAACTCTTCAGCCACTAGATGGTGGGAAAGTTGCAATCTGAGAGGACTCAGGGACCTGATCTGCCCTCCCAGGGTTAACCCACAGCAGGCAGGAGTGAACACAGCACTCCTTAAATCGTCGTGACATTTCCCTGTGAGCTGGCATCTGGATTGTGGCGCTGCTTGTACATCTCTATCCAAATCAGCTTTGCGCTGGAGAACCTTGTCCGAGTTACCAGGGCAGCTGGCGTGAAAAGAATCCCCTTTAGTGGCCAATTTCAGTGAAGACACTGAAAAAAAATTATCAAGAGGCGAGTTCATGCTAAATTCAAAAGTACCACAGACACAGTGCTGGCAGTGCCTGTTTTACAGCTGACTCTGGTGTGCTGGATGCCTGCAACCCTCTGTGTCACTGAGTAACTGAGAGAAGCCCTAGAACACTTCAATACAGAGTGCTCTGAGTAATTTTCCTCTCAGTTGCTTCCGGGGCTGATAGCGTGAGGAGGAGGTGTGCAGTATTCCCAAAAATATTGTGTGCACGGGGCTGAATCTTTCTTCCAGCATGCTCTGGAATTTGCTGAGCTGGTTTTTTGTGTGGACATTTGGGGAGGAAATGGTTTGATGTGAAAATGTCTTTAGCAGGTTTATGACTCCCAGCTCTGCTCTGAAGGACAGCTCCATAAATACTTCTGGCTCTGGCACCCCTCGCCAGGATCTCTTCTGTTCTGTCAGATTCATCACCTCCCTTTTTGATCTTGGAAATGAATTGAAGCCCCATCTTCCAATGCAAAAGGCTGTGCTACCAGCCCTTAACGGCTGAGGTAACTCCAGAGCAGGCTTTAGGAGCATCAGATGATGACAATGCCTTTGATTTATGTGCCACCTTCCATTCCCAGCCATCTCAAAGCACCTATAATTTCTGGCAAACCTGTGCTGAGTTAATGGGTTATTTCAGAGTCTATTCAGCAATAACTGTTAAGTGCTCAGAAGGAAGACTGATGGATGGGTGAGATGGCCCAGAACTTTAATTATCTTAATGAACAATTTTTGAACTTAACAGAAAGTCTAGCACTGACACAAGTGGAGCCATGAACTTTAATTCCACCACTCATTCCATTAAACCCTGAGCTCAGGGGTAATTTAAAGCCTTATCTCTTGTTCTGTGTGTGTTTTTCAGAAGGGTCCACTGAGGCATTGCTGACACAGAACCACTTCTGCTCTGGAACTTCCCACACCTGCAGAGAGCTGCAGGACCCTGTGACAAACAGCTCCTGACTCCGAGGAAGCTGCTGAAAAAAGTTTGATATGCAATGAGTCAAGTTTACCAGGAGGCTGGAAACAAATATTTAAAGTATTCAGAGTAATTCTGGGAGAATTATTAGCAAGCAGATATTAAAGACTCTAGTTCGACACCTGCTCTGTTATTTGCCTATGACAGGAAACAGAAGTGGTAAATAGCTGAACCAGGGCAACAGGCAGCAGGAAAACAGCATGAAAGGCAAACAGATTGCTGTTGAGAAGATGGTTTTGGGATTATTTTAGTGTGAAAGTTCTTTTTAAATTAGTAATTGTGATCACACATAGATTGCCTGTGTCATCTACACCTCCTTGTACTCCTCTTACGCCTCTCTGTTATTGTACTTTTAAACCTTAATCATTCTTCCACAGAAATGAAGTTGTTATTAGCATCTGTTGTGTCTGCATAATTACTGTGCCTGTTAAAAGGCTTATTTCTATTATTTCCAGATCCTTTCCATAAATCCTTACATTGGTAATTAGGATATCTTACAAATACTGCTGCTATGAAAAGGATCAGAAATTTTCAGCGTGAACCAACAATTTCCTTCTGATGACTCATACTATAGGGGGTAAAATAATAATAATAATATTAGAAAAAAGCAATAATTCCAAGCTGTGTTTTACTGCACGTGTTGCCAAGGAGATCCAGCTTTGTGAGTGACTTTAGGACCTGGATCCTTGCACCAACTACCGCAGAAATGTCAAGAACGTGGTAATTTTTTGGCTAGAAAAAATTTCAGTATAACTTGTTGCACCTGTATTTTCATCCTGGAGATTGGGGAGGGGTCAGAAAAGGCAGATGAGGGTGGAGGCTTGAGCCAGGAGCCCTTTTTGAGCGACAGGGAGAGTTGAGTTGTGGAGAGTGGCTTGGAGTGAAGTCTCTGAGTATCCTCACATGGCTTCCTGGGATTGCACTTCCCGGGCTTTCCCTGTGCCCATGGGTGTTGGTACCCAAAGTGCAGGAGATATTGTCCTGCCAGTCTTGAAGGATTTATCCCCCCTGGATGGCACTTATTTTGACCTCTGTCCATGGAAAAAATTGCCAACACTCTGGGAAGTTTGAATCTAGAAAGGTTTGAACCAGATGATAGAATAGTTTGTAGTGGTGTCACAAGGTGAAGAATTTAGAGGTTTTGGGGTTGTTAATGTAGTAAATAGATAAAAGCTAAAAATGCCAAGATGGAGGACAGCTGTTGTTCTCCAGGGCTTCTTCTTCTTCTTCTACACCTCCATGTCTTGCGGCAGAAGTGATTTAGAGTGATTGGATGAAAAATTCCGCAGTTCCTGTCCACGCAGGAGCTGGATTTGTTGGGCATTGGCAGAAAAGTGAAAATATGTTTCGTTTCAAACTTCTATTGGGTCATTTACCTTTAAAAGGGCCAAAAATTTGCTATAAGCTCCCTTTTCCGCGCTCATCTTTTGAACTCTCTGCAGGGTGCTGCGCTCCAGCACTCTGTTTCTCTGATAACGCTAATTAAAACAACAATCTGAAGCAAAGAACCAAAGGCCTCCTCTCGTCTTTTCAACTTTCTGGCCAGGACTCTCGGGCCTCCCTTCCTACGTGGGAGTCCCGCACATGGGGAGCAGCAGTGGGCACATCCTCAGAGTGTTTGGGCTTTGCACAAACATGTTCATGTCCGTTCTTCCAGAAGGCATTGAAAATGTGGAGACACGGCTGGAATGCTTTGGGAACCCCCCAGGCCCCGCAGAGCTGCCAGAGTGATTCCCATGGGCTGCTCCTGGGGCTCCTCCTTGGCGGGCCGGGGCTGAGGTAAAGGAGGAGTAGGGAGGACACTGATCTGAGTCCAGGCAATCCTTATCCCTCAGGGAATGAAATGGGAGGGCTGGAGCTGTCTGTGTGCACAGCCTCTCCCCGTTTGCCTCTCACAGCTCTTCCCAAAGCCCATCCAAGGCTGCTCTCCCGTTCTCAGGCCGCAGTTGTCAGTGTTGATGTGTATCCTGCACAGATGTCTGCTGCTGTTTCAGCTTCTCCAGCACAAGGAAGCTTAACTGCCTCTTGCCTTTATTCCCAAGGAAAAGTGGCTTAAGAGTTTTGAAGCCGCTTTCAGCCAGGTTTAACCAGTTTCACAATGTTTCCCTCACAAACCTGATGTGGGCCCTCTCTGAGGAGCTTAAGGAGTGGTTTGGAGCCTCTCCATTCCCTCCACCTCTCCCAGCTCCCAGCCCTGCTGGGCCAATTCCCCACATCCCAAAGAGGGCTCATAGAGCCACAGTCTCACTGCTGCAGGACAAGCTTCTGGGAACTGGAGCTGAGGGAGGAGGAAAAGAGAGATTTGAGCATCACCAGGAGCTGTACGAGGCAGCGAAGATGAGTGTCAGGTTTCTGGAGTCAGACTTGGGCTCCATGAGCTTTGGAGTACAGAATTCAGGCTTCAAATGTTGTATTCCCCTAAAACTTCAGATGTTCAAAAGTAATGCTTTGGCTGACAGAAATCTCAGTACAGATAATTCTGTCATTTCCTGTTGCTGTTTGCTGTTTTCTCTTGGTGTCTGCAGGCATGAACCTGTGCTCTGTCCTTTTGGTTTTGTGACATTTTCCTCTCCTCCTCAGCTCAGAGCAAAAGGGTCTTGCTACGTTGGACAAATGTCCTTTTCTAAAATTCATTTTTCCTAAGCCATGTGACCACAATGATCCCATTCTTTAAGAGGCTGGGCTGTGTGAAAGTTTGAGAGAGACAAAAAAAGCAGTTTCTGGAAGAACTGGTAAAAGATATCCATTTTTCACAACTGTAATAGAACCTCATAATTAATTTAAATGGAATTTGTTTTCCATAACACAGATTTTTGGGTGTAAAGTATGTCCTTTGAGGGAGGCAAGAGAAAATAACCTCTGTTATTTTTGATTACCTTTGTGTTTTGGTTTTTATTCATTATGTTAATTTTATGCTAACAACCTTCTTACATTAAGGTTCACTTCATACTGCATAAACTGACAAATAGAGCAATATTTATCAAGCATAAATATTAAAAACACTATAAAGACTTCTAGGCTTCTAATTATTATGCTAATACATCTCTAAATCATTCTTGTTTTACCACTTTACAGTTCACTGTGGAACATGGCACAAAAATGGTAAAACTACCAAAATTCTATTTCTCAATGCTCTTAATGAATCACATAGGAAGGCTGTCTATGAATTAAAAAAGCACCAGTTACAGCATTGTGGAGGTGAAGATATAGAATTCATTTCTTCTGGTGAGCTGTTGAGCCTTTGTTTATATTATCATAAATACCAAGGAAATCCAAAGTGCTTTTTTGTCTTTGAAGTACAGGAAATCCTCATATATTGCATGGCAATTCCCCCCACCGAGGCAAATTCTTGGGATTTCTTTTCAGAGCAGTGTGTTTGTTGGTGTCTGTTCAGATGGTGCAAGGCTGTGAGTTTTGGCCTCTCCTGATCCTGTGTTCCAGCCCCGGGGGCAGATGGGCCCCAGACCTCAGGTGTCACATTTATCCTGGTGCTGTTATGATTAGGGCCAAAGTCCCTCCACTATGTGGAAGGACTAATTCTCTCTTCTTTTTCCACCCAAATACGTGACTTTATTTTCAAAAATTGTGTTTTTTAAGAAACATTCCATGGGTTTTACGTCGGTTTTATTTATTTGGTTTGGTTTTGTTTTCAATCTGTCTTAAATGTGGGCACTGGAGATAGCAACAAAAATGCTTCCATGGCAGCTGATTTTTCAGTTAACTCTTTACTTGTCCCATCTACAATGGAGCAGGCTTGGTGTTAAAAGGATCCTTAATTCTCTACAGCTAAATGCACTGTATATCTCTTTGTAGGAGTCATTAGCAAGCGGAATAATGGTCTAAAGGCATGAATTGAGTGTCCCAAGCACAGAGCTGGCTCCCTGCCGGGGAGGTTCCGTACCTGGGAGCTGTGGGGAGTCCCTGCTCTGTGAAGAACAGCTTTGATTCCCTCACTGAAAGCCTCTGTCACTCACTCTGGACTGGGGGACTGTGTGCAGTGCATTATTATCAAGTGTCTTTTTAAAGTGGAAACAAATTACTCTGCTGGGATATAGTGCTCTTGCTCAGCTGATAATCACGTCTTTAACTGGTATTATAGTGCAAGAGCAGCCCCGTGAAGGAGGGAAGGGCAGAGATGGTGTCTCAGCAGATAACAGGTGAGGAACGCACAGAGCAGCAGCAAAGTTACACAGCTCAGGGCTGACAGCGATGGTGCTGCAGAAATGAGGGGCTGCAGGGGCCAAGCTGAGCCTGGGCTGAGCAAGGAGGGTCACAGAATTGATGGAAGAGGAAAGGAAGCACTTTTCTTGCTTTCTTCTTTCAGAGTCTTCAGGGAAGTATCTTGATTAATTCACAGCTTTTCATTCCTGCATGTGTTTGTTTATGTGAGTGAGTGAGTGGATGTGCTGTGTAAGGATGGCTGTGACTCAGTTACAGAGGGAAAGGTAAATCACAGACATGGAGTTTGTCTGTAGGGTGTGTTCAAAGTGCACTACAGAGCTGTGTGTGTGCATTGGCAAAGGAGCTGCTTTGGAGCGCTGCAAACTCAGGTGCAGGGCACTTCTGTCCCCTGTGCCAGTGTCCACATGAGGGCATTTCTGCTTCCTGGGGCACCCTGCAAGTGTCCGAGGCTGCAGAGGAGCCACCTCCCTTCCCTGCCCTGTGCTCGCCTGTGCCTGGACATCTCACACAGCACACACAGAGCCACGGGCCCTCGCTGCCCTCAAACTGAGCATGGCCAGCGGAGTCTGAGGGACAAAGCTGCCTTCAGACACAGCTGCCTTGTGTGGTTCAACACAGAAAGGTAAATATATGAAAAAGTGTAGGCAGATGTATTGCTCAGCTGTTTCTGCATTGCCTGTTTTAGCTCTTTCATGCTAACAGTTTGAAAATACAATCAAGTTTCTGGTGAAAAGGATTTTTTTTATTAAAAATCAGTGCCTATTTTTGACCTGTGTAAGAATCCAAATAAAACCCACTTTGTTGTTTTTGATGTTACAGCTCCCAATTAAGTGTTTAACAAGAAAATATTCCTGCTGGGAACATTCAATATCAATTTTCAGTAACTAGTTGCAGTGTGAAATCTTGGTTTCTCTGCAGAGAAGCAGTTTTTTTGTCTCGCCCAGCCAGGTATTGATCCCTGTCTCCATCAGGGGAAGTCACCCTGACCTTCCCTCTCCAATCCTCAGCAACCCTGCTTGGCCCTGTTAATAATGAACTGCAAAGACAGAGTCATGAGGCACTGGGCACATCCCAATCCCTGGAGTGCTGCTGCCCAGTCCCACACTGATGTGAGAGTTCTGTACAAACCTGCCCTAAATCAAGAGGAGAAAACACTTTTAAACTGGATTGAGCATTAATTTTGGACATACTTGCCTTTACAGCATGGAAGAGTTCCCTTTTCAGGGGGGTCCTCCACCACCACTATTATTTAGCATAATTTTTGTGCTTCTTAAAAGAACACCTGAGTGCTGGTGCTTGGGAGACAACCTTAACTGCACAGGTAGCAGACAAACTTATCCTACACACTGCAACCACACGGACAGAGAGGATTAAGGTCATTTGTCTGATGGTGAATCTGGTTTGTGCAGAATTCTCTTTTGTCTTATAAATATATCAGGAACGCTGAAGCTTTTCCAACCTGAAATAGTGTGTGCATAATGAAATAAACTCTGTCTATGTGTGTGTGAGAGAGAGGGAGGAAGGAAAAAGGGATATTTTCTCTCTTTTTACTTCTTGCAACAGTTGGCCACACAGATGAAAACAACCCACAGCACAAAGTAATTGTGAAATCAATCAGTAATCCAGCAATCCTGAGCTCTAGAGTAACCTCCTAGGAAGGGAAGAAAGAAAGAAGAACACAATATATTAAATACAAATCCTAAAAGATAGGTAATGTGCCAAAGAGGTTATTGCATTCAGGAGGCTTGATAAGGATGATTTAGCAGGGTGAAGAGATCACCTCTGCAGATCAGACAGGGAAAGGACTTCGAGGAGATAAAAGCAGGAATGCACAAGAAAGAGATAAGTGAGCCTTATCTTCTTTGCACTTACCTCATGATTGTTAACATTAACATTCTTCTTTCCATAATCACATCTCCAAACCCTCAGATGCAGAGCACTCTGACCTTTGGTGTCTCCTGCAGTCCAGTAGCACCAGGACAAAATTAATGGAACCATTAGAGCAATTCAGCTCTTCTTTGTTTAACAACAAGCAAGTAACTAATACCATTTCAGACTAAATATTTGGGGGTCTGGTTGTAAATTGTGATAAGTTCCAAACCCTTCTTTTCTTTCTGCACGCAGATATTGAGCACAACACTTGTGAATGTATTCCTGCCTCAGACACTGGGCTGGGGGCTGTGGACTCTCAATACTGGCTCCTTTAGAGGCTTGCTGGAATTTAGACCCCATCTGGGTGCCAGTTCTGAAAGGATTGTTGTACCTACCTGCAGAGGGAAAGCTGCCTTTCTGAGGAGGTGGCTGTTTCTGTTGCTAGAGAAGTCTGTAATTGCCTTGGTCAAAAAAGGGTTTTTTCCAGCTCCAAAGCATATGCCATAAATTACATATTTCTCATCACCGTTGCTTACAAATGTCCTAGAGTTTTTAAGGATTTTTTTTTTTAAGAGATAGTTTATGAATTTTGCCGTCTGGTAAAAAATTCCAAGGGAACTTATTTTAATAGTTTAACTTCTTGGCAATAGTTTGTAATAATTATTGTTCTTCAGGAAATGCTTTACTAGAAAACTAATTGCAGTCTCCTGTTTGCTTATTTTAAACAATTATTGTGTACCTGTAGTTTGAAAGTATAGAGGGGCTGAAAATAACTATTTGGAGAATATTGATAAAATGAGACAGGTCTGAATTAAAGAATCACAATCCTATTGTGCTTAAATGCAGTAACTGCCTGGAGTTAATTCTGGGATTAAATTGGTCATACAGAGAATAGAAATTAATGCCTTTTTTACAAACACAACTTGAAGCCACAGGGTTATAATTAAAATGTATAGAAGCATTTTATTGGGCAGTAAATAGCTGTATCAGTGTTCAAGTGGGCAGTGCTGTCAAATGAGAAATGAAGTGCAAGGCCTGGGCAGGTTAGTGGTGAGGATATTAAATATGATGCTGAGGATATGGGTTTAATTTAAAGAATCATTTCTGTTGCACCCACGATTTTATTCTTTCATCTTACTGACAGCACAAATGTTTCCATCCGTTTCATTTCATCTTCTTCCTTCTCATCTCAGATATTTATATGTTTGCATGGCCTCATCGTGATAATATCCAGCTGCCCCCCAGACAGAAATATCCTTTACAATTTCTCCTTATTTCTTCTTTCAGAGTCTTCAGGGAAATAGCTTGATTAATTCACAGGTTTTCATTCCTTCATTTGTTTAAGTGAGTGAGTGGATGTGCTGTGTAAGGATGGCTGTGACTCAGTTACAGAGGGAAAGGTAAATCACAGACATGGAGTTTGTCTGGAGGGTGTGTTTAAAGTGCACTACAGAGCTGTGTGTGTGCATTGGCAAAGGAGCTGCTTGGGAGCGCTGCAAACTCAGGTGCAGGGCACTTCTGTCCCTCCGTGTCAATCTCCACATGAGGGCATTTCTGCTTCCTGGGGCACTCTGAGAGTCTGGCATTTCGGGATCCATGGCCCAGGTTTCAGTGCCAGAGGGTAGCTCAGAGAGTTAAGCACCACTGTCCATTTTTATACCACTTTCATAAGGTCAAAACAAAAAAAGATTTTTTTTTTGTACCTGAATCTGCCACATCTCTGTGGTTTACAGAAATTCCTCCTTGTGCTACTGAACTCTGAGGCACAAAAAAACCCAACAACCCTCCCAAAAAACCCCCCAAAAACCAAACCAAAACAAAACAAAAGAATGAACCCTGGACAGTTCCAAACCTTTTGAAAAGTTCCTCTTCATTTTCTCCCTCTCCAGTTAAATCTGGTTCCAGTGCTCATATGGGCAAAGCAGGAGAGTTGAGCAGCTCCCGAGGCTGGGCCTGCCGGGATCAGACCTGTCCTAAGGACCTCAGGGAATGTTTCCAACTTCCTGGCCCTGCCTTTGCTCTGGTGTGAGAGCATTCCATCCACTGCTGCAAAACTCCTGGGAACCTCCCTGTTCTTAACAGATGGCAAAGCAATGTGGAAAAAGCTGGAATGCTGATAGGTTCTGTGCTTAAGTGAGAAAAGAAGCCATGAATTATTTCTGTCATCTCACAGTTGGTTTTCCAGCAGGGAATGAAATGCCATGAAAAACCCCAGCCTTGGTCACCTCCCTGACACAGCCTGGGTCAGCCCTGTTAGTCCCCACGGATCCTGAACTGGGGAGCTGGGGTTGAGTGCATCAAACAACTTTCTCAGAAGTAAAATCCACCCTTTTTTAAGCCGCTCTGGGTCACAGGAGGCACTGGCTGTGCTTGAGGGCAGTCGTGCACTTTTGCACTGAGATCTCACAGTGCTCCTGAGCAGCAGGTTTGTCCTCTGGTGGAATCCCTTCTGTCTCCTCCCCAGAGTTCACCCCACTAGGCCTGGGAATTTGCTCCATGAGAGCAGCCCCATTTTATAATCTTTCTTGAAACAATATTTTTGAGGCACGGGAAGGAGATTTATTTAAACAGGAAGGTAAAACAAGGCCTGGTAATAAACACAGAAGCCCTCCCTGTGTTTAAATTCTTTCCTCACAGAAAGAATTTTCATGTTAGGTTTCTTTTTCAATTATTTTCTTTGCAGAAATAGACCTTGCAGATGTCCACCTGACAGGTGTGTTTCTGGTCAGCCTTTAGAGCTCGTTGTGAGCAGAGCTGAGGGCTCAGTGCCCTGCCTGCCCTGGTGAGGGGCAGGGCTGTCCTGAACACCACTGTGGGCAGTCACAATGAGGGAAAATATCATTTGCAGCTGAATTTTCCACAAGCATTTCACTGAACAAAAATGGCCATGACTGTTTTTCCCCTGCTGTGATTCTCTTTCCAGAAGACAGTGGTTGTGAAATCATTCCAATGTGTGTGAATTGGTGCTTGCTCTGCCACTCTCACTGGATTTATTGGGGTTGAACTAACAGAAGGAGCAGAACCGCCCCTAAATCATCTACCTTTCACAATTAGCAGTGCCAATAAAAGCAGTGGATGTGTGTTACCCTGCTCTGTGCTGTGACTGTCAGTGGGAGCAGCACTGTTGTAATCTCTCTCCACCACCAGCACAGAGGCCTCTGGGTGTGGAAGAAGCAGCTCTAATGAACCACATTCCTGCAATCCCAGCTGCAAAATGGTTCCTACCTGGGGAAATGACACTTGGATACAGATGGATAGCAGTGCTAATGACAGTGTTGTATTGATAAAAGCACGTTTCTCTTAAAAACGATGAGGGAAAAGCCTTTAGTTCGATATCCTGCATGATGAGGAGGAACCATAGCTGGCAGCCCATCAGTGAGGGCAGCAGGAGAAGCCTCTCCAGGGTGTGAGGAGCAGCAGGGTCACTGAGGTTGCTGCTGGCCAGGTTTCTACAAGGCAGGCAGGTTGGATCTCAGTGCCGTGGCATGGGATGAATGGAATGGATTGACCAGGGAGCAGGGAGCAAGGAATTCCACAGGGGCCTTGCCATCAGCGTGGAAACACTGCCTGGGGGGCTGCTCAGGACCACCACAAAGGACCTTCAAAAACCCAAAATGACTCTGCAGAAATGAATGGCTCTGGGCTGGCATGTTGAGGACTGCAGGGCTGGCAGAACCCAAAATGATACTCTTAACAGAAAAGTGAGACACTAGCTTCTCTGCCAAAGCCTAGGGATCTAAGGCTTTGTCTGGTGCATACTAAAGAAAGGAAAAAAAGGCTTCAGGAGAGGAAAAGAGATCTCAGAAAGCAAGAAAAAATAAACAGAAAGACATCTGATATTTACATTGTGATCTTCCTGATTATTTGCTGTGCTATTGCATAAGTTTATTTACTGAATGCTGTCTTTTACCAAAGAGATTGTTTCATTTCTTCTTGAGAATTGGTTTCTTTTGCTATTTAAGCAAGCAGCCCACAGGAATGCCTTCTCAAGCATTCAAGTTACTTTGCAGACTCAGTGCTTGAGACCTTCAGCAGTGTTTGTTTAGAATGGTCTGATTCCCTTTCTGCTCATTGCAGGGCTCTGCTTTCAGACAATGCTTTATCCAATCCTGATGACAAACACAGGGAGGAGGTTTAAGCCCCAATATGCAGAATGACTTTTATTTGTTTAACTGGCACCATGTGGCAACTTCGTTTCCTTCTTCAGTAACCACAAGATGCAGCCCCACCAGAGATGTGGTGCTGTGTGTTTGGGACAGATGCGTTTGTGCCTTTAGGATGCACCTCAGCAGCAGATACAAATCCCTCTGCCACAAACCCATCACGCAGAGATTTGGACTCCATTTCCTTCCTGTGCTGCCTTTTGCTTCCAGTGTGGTAACAACTGATTCCTGGTTTTATGCAAAGAGCAATAAAGAAAAAGTATGTAAGTACTGGCAAAACAGGATTGTACCTTGGCTGTGACAGCGCGAAGCCAAAGCTGCTCTGAAGGCTGGTGACCTTTCTGCAACATCTGTACTACAGCTATTTCCAGCTGGGTGGGAACGCCTCCCTTCTTGACAGATGCCATCTGTAGTGCCAAGCTGCAGATTTCACAGCTGTCCCATCCTGTCCTGTCCTATGTTTGACAGATTCCTTTACTGCAGTTCAGCCGTCCTCGGCAACTCAACAGCTACAGGTAGATTTTCCCTCCCTGGCACTGCAAATGCAGAGGAAGAAGGGTGACAACTGCAGCTGGTGGCAGTTGTTTGGTAGGGGACTCTAGAGGTCACCCAGACTTAGTGAAAGTGGGTCCAGCCAGAAAAGATTGCTTGAGGCTTCTCCAGTCATGTTTCAGTAACTCCAGCGATGGACAATCCACAGCCACTCTGAGTCCCTCACGGTAATTTCCCCCTCCTCGCAGTTAATTAAAACTTCCTGTGTTGGAGGTTGGATTCAAATTATAAAACAAGTTCTCCTGAAGTCATTCAGCCCCAACATCTGGTTTTGTTTCAAACAAGAACTGATTTTGCCCATCTTTCATGAGAGAGGGCAACTCGTGTGCCACCACGCCTATCAAAAAGTCTTTGGCGTCTAATGAAACTTTCTCTCTAAGAGTTGGCTGCCTGTGAAGCTCTTTGGAAGGCTTTGCAAAGGTCATAGCCTCAATCCTCAGCTGCAAGGAGAATGTCAGAAGGCTTTACAGGGTCATTTTATATCCAGCAAAACAGGAGATGATATGGCTACACAGTTTTAACTTGTCTTGGGCAAATATTTTCTCTAAGCTGCAAAAATGTTGTATTTATACTTTTAATGTATGCTATATTATTACGCTCTGACATTAAACACCTTCATGCCAGTCTGGAGGCACTGAACTTTGCTAATCATACAGGAAAACAAGGCAAGGGGAAACCTGGCAGGTCTTACAGAACATTTCTTCCTTGCTGTTAACTCCAGAAGTCCCTTCCAACCTCGGCCATTCTGTGCTTAGTGCTGAACTGATCAAAAGTCTCAGCAGGCAAAATTGAAGACAGGGAAGCTCCTTGGTTCTAAACTCCAATGTATAATCTGTTCTTTACATAGCACAGGACCAGGATTCCCAATTAAAATATGCTCTACTTCTTTAACAGCAAAAATAATGGTGTTGATGATGCCAACAGAGACCCAATTTTGATGCAAAAGCATGCAGGTGAAGCCTTACCCAAAAAGCCCCATAGAACAAATCAACCATAAAATGCAGCAGAGATACGAAAATGCCCCTTTCCCTGAGAATCCCAACAGTGTTATCCTCGGCCGAAGAGCCTGATGTTGTGGAAACAACTCCATCCTTCTGCTGACGTCTGGGACCTGCCAGGCAAGTAAAACATTTACAAACTCCAGAAGAGAAGTCTATAGAATACAGTGGGGCAAAGTATTTTTTACTGCATTGGATAGCAAATTCCTGGAGAAATGAAGTATTGTTCAGCTTGAGACTGCTTGAGCCTGCCCAATAAATTCAGCTGGGAAAAGAGGTTGAGGTCAAGATCCAGGGAAAAAATGCAACAAGTCAGCATTTAGGGCACTCCGGCATTTATTGCTTAACCCACCAGACTCACAGGATATTGGTTTCAGTGCTCTGAAACCTTTCTGTTGAAATGGCTTCACTGTATCAATTTCACTCTAAATGAACAATCAAGAGTTCTGGGACTTTTTCCACCCCCACGAGGCTTTTGCTAATTGTTCTTCAAGTCCAACCTGGTCTACTTTGCACACACCACCAGAGAATAAATCTTGCAGGCACCTAATAAGAGTGGAATACTCAAGTTATAGTTTCTCCTCCAGTAAATGTTTGATTGCCTAAGAAAAAATGGAAAGATTGCAATCCCTTAAAGTAGCAAAAATGATGATTAGAACACTTTTGTGAAGGTGGAAGCTCTCCTCAGGCATTCAGCAGTCAGCCTCCTCAGGCAGAGAGAGGCATCGTCATTAGATTGGTTTGAGTTGTGAATCCGTCTCATTTTAAAATAATCCTTCAAGATGAGTCATGCTTTTTCCAACTCCCAGCGTAACTGAACTCCACAAGTAGGAAAAAGAAACACAGCAATAACTCCCACTCCTTTCTTCCTCGTCCTGGTGCTACATCCCCTGTCCAGCTTTGGCAGAGCTCTTCTGACCGGCCACTGGCTGCAGCTTCTCCCAGCCGGGCTCTCAAAGACAAGTGTGCAATTAGCCTTTGCCTCCTGGGCTAATTGGCCTCTAGCCTTTGTCCTTCCAGCTAATTACCGAGGCAGCCAAGCTGGCTCCCTGGCCGACACTGACACGGTGTTACAGTAACGGGGAGGCTTTGAGCTGAGACACAAATGCAAAAAGAGAAGTTCCACTCCCCCGTTGTTGTCACCCGTCCTGGCCCCGCAGCAGCTCACCCTGACTGGGAACTCCTTGTCCCCAGTGACGTGGTGTGAACACTGAGCTGGGCACTGGGAAAGGCTTCTGACCTGGCAATTCTGGCATTTCATTTCCTGCTAGTTCCTAAACCCAGCTTTTCTGGATTTCTACCTCCTTCTAGACAACCAAAATACTGCATTCTGGTTTTTAATTTCAAATGGATATTTCTCATAAGAAATGCTGTTTGACTGGCATGGATTTCTCCCTCTCCTCTTTTGTCTGTCATGCAGCTAAACCCAACACGGGTAAAGCACACAGCGCCGCTCAATCAATAGAGTGATAAAGACAAGGTATCAGCATTGTTCAAAAGATGGGATTTTCATCCTAATGGCTCAACCTGCTCAGCAATTCTCTTTTGGCTTTGCCAGATGTAAGGGCATAACCTTGAGCAAGAGAAAAGCCTTTTCGGTCTTGTAAAAAACAGGTTCACATGAAGGCAGCATTGCAATGTTTGTTGTTATCAGGAAGGGTTTTTCTCTTGAGCTTCTCTTGAATGTCACAAAAAATTAAAAGCAGAAAGAGTTACCCTAGTCAGTCATAGTCAGGATTGTTTACACAGACATTAGCAGAAAAAGAACAATTAGTTCCCATTATTACAATTTTCCAAAAATGAACAGAGGTCTTACTTTGCATGGTTAATTGAGGTGCTGCTCGAGTGCCCTGTGCTGGAGATATCTTTGAATTTAATGGCTTTAGGTGGACTCTCCTGGCAGTCAGAGGTACAACATCAGAGTATGTCCTAGCATGATACATGGTTTATTTGCACCCTGGAAGTGTCCTGGTGACGTGTGAATTAGCTAAAGAAGATCTAGTGGGAGATGGTGCTCAAGAGATGGGTTTGTGCAGTGTGGGGTATGTTCAGTTGCCATGGTTATTCCGGGAAAATATGTGTACAGTTAGTTAAGTCCCTGTATAGTTTAACTTGCACAATAAATAAAAAAATACAGGCGCAAAACTTGTCATGTGAAACCAAATCTTTATAATCTGAGGGTTCATGATAATAAATTGAAACTGGAATATATATTAGGCACAGATACGCAGGAGTGGTGGCAGCTAAAGCAACAGTATTCATCTTTTCACATAAATAGCAAAGCAGGTCAGAAATGCAAAACAGGTCAGAAATAAATGAGTTTCCAGAAGCTGAAGGGATGATGTGATAATCTGCATTTTGGAAACGATCTTGTGACATTCAGAGCTATGAATAATGAACTTGCCTCTTTTTCACCTCTCTTTTCTTTTTTGTATCACTGAAAGAGGCAGCAGGAGGAAGGTCTAAAGCAGCAGAAAAGTGACCATTCAGGCTGTGCAAATTAGTTAGGACCAGAATTAGTTCAGCTGAAAGTAATTTCTCACGTGATCTCTCAAATCTTTACTGACTGTTTGTATTTCTCTTTAAGCACTGAATAATTTGATAACAGAATGTGAGTAATGCCTCAAGGGGAATTAAGTCTGTCTAGTTATTTCTTGCTGCTCAAAGATAACATTACCTTTACTAGGCTGTCTGAAAAAATGTGTTAGCATGAAATTTAGATCCTTATGAACCCTTATTTATAATGCCTGGTCCTTTCCTGTGGTCTAAAGCAGTAAGGGAACCTGTTGAACAGCAGAAGAGGGATAACCTTCATCCTCTTTTGCTCCCTCTCCATTTCAGTATTTAACTGTTTGAAGTGTTTATGAGAGTGGAGGCTGAAGTCTCACAGGCTAGAGTAAAACTTGAGTTCTTCTGGCTTGTAGGAAACTTGGGTTTTCAGAAATGATGTTTTTATTCTGATTTTGGAGGGTTTGACTCAGCAGCAGACCTAGGTCTGATATTCCAGCACCATATTCTTGTGTTGTAATACAAAGGCATTTCTATGAATAACCATGGCCAGAACTTGCCTGCTAAAGAATGAGCATTCCAGTAACTCGTACTCATGGGAATGGGGGATTAGTGAGTCTGATCCACCAGAGAGAGCAGTGTTGAACTGGATGTATGGAAACACACAAGCACTTTGTTCAGGTGGTGAAAAATAAGTTACAGAAGCAGCGTTAACTTTGTTTGTTTTTTATGCAGTGGTATGCATAAAATAAGGCAAAAATAAAATTTGCCTCAAAGGTGGAATAGAATTTTAAATTTACTTCAAATAATAGTATGGCTGAGCTCCATAATGTCAAGGCCATTTCTTGTGCCATTGGACATTTCAAACAAATGTAACATTTCAAGTATCAGATGGTGTGGAACAGCCATCAAAAATCAGTGTTTCAGGGTTGGATGTGTAAAAGGGAATGTGGTGGGCACTGGATGCTGTGACTGCAGCGCGTGGGAATGGACTGAGTGGTGTCCAGGGATTTCAAATCCAATATCCGTTCCAAAGGCAGAGGTCCATGTGTGAGTTCTGGTGATAATGTGGATAATGATTCTGTCAAGTCAAATGCACTTGCTGACCGATATAAATGAGTTATGGAGGCCTTTTGAATAATGTGCTGGTGATGAGCCATAAATCACAGTGCAATCCCCAACCCATCTGCAGAGGGAGGCCTGCAGTGGTTTGCTGGTAACCCTCGAGCTGGTACACACATTAACATGAAAAATAATGAGTCTGCCAACTTTAAGCAGTGGTTTGCTTTGGATAAACACTGAGAATTTGGGCAGGCTGGTAAAGAGGTCTGGCAGATTTGTTTGTCATATGAATAATACCTCATTTATTGTGTTGGAACAACTGACAGTCCCTTATCGATGACAGCAGGTCGGGGTGAGCGCTGTACAAGTCTAACAAGTATCCTGCTCAGCTGTCATTTTATTAGTATAATTATTATCTGTTAATTGAACAAATGCAGTGTTCAGTATCTCAGTCATAGACATGGAGGATTTTGTTCTTGCTGAAGGAACAAATGAAGCAAAAGGGTGATCTCTCTGTCAAAGGGTTTGCAGTCCAAATCCAGCCAGGGTGAGGCAGTGGACGGACAGACAGAGAGACAAAGTGAAAACTGAAGAAAGAATGAGGCCTGTGAGATAAGCAGTGGGCTCAGGACCCCAGCAAGCTGGTCGCTGTCAGTGCTTTGTCAGCAGGGCAGCCAGGAAAATGCTACAGCAGCTTTTGAGGGGCTGCTGCACTCCGGGGGCTCATGGCTATGGAAGCTGCTCCTGGCTGTGGGATCAGCCTTGCAGGCAATTTTCAGCCTTGCTTCTTAAGGATCAGTGTCTCCCCCTGAGTGTGGGGCAGGGGTAGGGAAGGTTGTGTATCCACTTGGCTAACTCGAGCTAAATTCAGGAAAAGAATAAGAGTCTAAGAAATACCAGGTTCCAAAGGTGTCCTGGATGCAGACTGGGAGCAGCTGAGGCTGTTTGATGGCACCATGGAGAGAAAGGCTGAAGCAGGCAGGGCTCCAGACCAGCAAGCCAAGCTTCTGCTTTATTAAACACCAGAGAATCCAAGCACACAATTTAAATCCATAAAACCCAGGGTTCACTGGTTCCAGTGCTCATGCTATCACTTGTTCCTGTTATTAATTTTCCCACTGGCACTTACTCCAGTGTAGTTTAGTGGCTGTACAAGATGTGTTTCATCTATAGCCAAGCTGTGAAAACCTCAACTTTCTATTTATTCCTTATTTTTTGGTATCACATACACAAAAATGCATTTCCACTAAAGTCAATTTTGCCACGAGGCAAAAGTAGTTCCATCTTTCCTGTCTCCTCCCATCTTATTTTCCCAAACTGTAACTTTGTTCAAGAGAACAGGTAGCAATAAAATGCTTGGACAGTAATCACATCCTTGTGTTTTAGTGCTTGGCTCCGTGATATTCTGAAAAATAAGAGGTGTTGATACAGACAGCATATAAATATTCCTGGAAATCAGTTTTGTTTTAAAATACCTATTGTTATCTTTCCATGTCTGCTTTTATTATGAAAAAACACAAACTATTTCTGTTGCTTGTGAGGTTACTACATTGAGAAAATTACCAACCAGGCACCGTAATTGCTGTAGGAGAGCAGCAAATAAGACTGCTTCACATTATTTAGACAATTTGATTACTCTTACTCAGGATTTCAGGATGTGATAATCGAAGCGTTGCATTACCTTGAGTGCTCAGCCATCCTCCACAGTGGTTTATACAAACAAATGAGATGTCAAGTTGAGATGTTCCAGGTTTGGATCTCCTGAAGCTCCATGTTCCTGCTCTTTGTCCCAAACGCTCTGTGAAGCTCCCCACCAACCCGTGTGTGCTATCACAGTTCTGGGTAAACCATCAGTGCCTCTAAACTTGAGACAAGACCACTCAACTTCGCTACAGCAGTAGAACTTCATAAGAAAAATGATCTTAACATGAACCAGTTACACAAAACCACCCACAGTGCTTTTTTTGTCTTCTGGGGAAAAACACAAATTTAGCTAATACAATCTGTTCTCACAAAGAAAAGTCCTCAGGCCTTCCTCCCAAGGGAAACGTGAATTAGAGACAAAGCAGTGGAATCAATGGCTGCATATCAGAGCATTGCAGGGAAGCATGCAGCTGGGAGTCTGGGATGATGCTGTTCTGCAGCTGAAACATCTGAAAAAAAGCTTGGGTGTCACAACAACTTCTGGCTCAGAGGAGCAGAAGCATCTCTGTCAGAAGAGCCCAGTATTCACAGCAGTGAGATGCAGGGAAACCTGGCCTGATCACACATACAGAGAACGCCTACAGATAACAGGAAAGAACAAACAGAATTTTATTATTTGTCTGTCATGGCAAGAAGATTCCCTAATTGCTGTGAAAGCTGTTCATGTCAATACATGAGTGTATTTAACTTCTTGGAGTCAGATTTGTGTTCTTCCTCGCTCTCCTGAGGGAATGGAGCAGTGAGTTTCCTCCAAAACCAAACAGAATTCTCACTTTTTTTTAGGCAGAGCTCCTGAGTTCTTTTTGAATCTAATACTGAGAAGGTGTTGTGAAATGGGGCTCCAAGCCCAGCCTATTTGTAGTACATCTTGTCTGTGTGAAAACAAGTGGGATGGTTCAAATGCCAGTTACCAACTGGACAGGATTAATTTCTTAGTTCTGATTGGAGGCCGAAGGAAGAAATGTGTATTGTTCATTCAGCTTCTCTTTCATGCTGACAGATACTTGGAATTCCAACAGTGTGGCAGAGCTATTTGTGTTAAAACTCTCTTTTGTCCATGTAAATCGTGGTGTAATTCCAGGAGCACCTGCATTTCCTAGGATATCACTGAAATGGGATGTTGCTGCCTGAAGCCTCAGTACTGAATAAACACCCAGAAAAGCTGTGTAAGCTCTCGAGTATAATGCACACTTGACCTCTTTGTCTCCAGAAATGAATTCTATCGAGTTTAGATTTCTGTGCCCCGTTCTTTCATCCATCTGATTAACCAGTCCAAGCTTCAGCTTCTTAACTTCAACAGTGCACAACAGATTGGAAGAGGATTTCTGTGCAGACTGTGGGGATGGGTGGTGATCACATATTCTCAAGGTCAGACAGTCGAATAACAAATCAAGACTACCCATATTTTATTGAGCGGTCCTGAAACACTGCTGCTAGAATGCCAAGGGACTTACATGGCAGTCACCAAAGTTTTAGTTTGTTCTGTTCTTGGGAGTGAAAATTTGTGAGGAGGGTTTTGTTTGGGTTCTTTTTTTTACAGAATGCACTGAGTTCATATTTCCAGTCTTGCAGTTGAGAGGAGGAGGGGGCGAACTTTGAACTTCCCCAGGTCCTTGTCAGCCCCTTTGCTGAGGTCGCTCTGCCCAGCAGCCCTGTCTCCCACTGCCCCAGGCTGGCTCCATCACAAACTGGTGCTGGGTGTGCTCTGCCCCACGCTCCAGGTGAGGATGCTGAGCAGCATCAGACCAAGGAATCAGGAGTAGACAAGAGTTCCAGGGCTGGTGCGGTGCCAGCTGTGCCTCAAACCACATTGCTGTGATCCCAGGTGTCCCAGCCATCGAGTTCCACTGCTCCTAACCATCTGTGCCACCCCTCAGGGACACCAGCCCATCCCAAAGCATGGAGGGCTGGGACAGGAGCAGCTCTGAAGGTGTTCATCCCGAGCAGCCGTGCCCTGCTGGAGCACGGAGGGCAGCACGGCAGCCACGGGCAGCCCCATGGGCAGGGGGGCCCAAGAGGTTTGTTGTACCGAGGCTGGAACAGAGAGGTTGTAAGTACAGGTGCAGGTCAGAAGGGAGATGGAAGTTAAAGATCACAGCAAAGAGCAGGGAGTGAGGGGGAATGGGAAGAGAGCATGGAAAACAAGTTACAGTGAATGGATATCAGAGTTGGGGAGTTCAATCTGTGATAATAAACAGGGTTCAGGACATACTGAAACAGAGAAATCGTTAATTCCACATTTCCTCCACGCAATGCAAATGTGCACAGACCTGTGTGCGAGACATTTTGCCATCAAGCTGCCTCTCAGGACTGAGTGGGACAGGATGGGATTCATCCAGGAGGAGTTCAGATGCTTCGTGGCACATTAGGTCAATTAATATGCGCAACATTGCACTTCCTCCTCCAAATTAATAAACACACATTCATTTCTTTTCTACTAATTGAATGTTTAACTTGTTTGTCTGAGGCCAGGGATAGGTCAGGAGGAGGTTAGGGATGGATATTGCCTGTTTTCTCCAGAGCCCTGAACCATCGCTGGGTTTCAGATTTCCTCCAGCCTGTCTCATTGCGATACAATTTTGCAGACAGACGAAAGAGTTTCTTTCATTATGAAAACAAAAGGGCAAGTAAAGAGTTAGGGAAACTGATAATTATATACAAACTTTTCCCCCAAGGGCAAAGGAAAAAAAGAAAAATCAATGTGTTGCAGGTTTTTTTTCAATATAATTAGTAGCTTAATGATGAGATAATTAGTAGACATATTTTCTTTTCAGAATTTAACTGTGGAAGGAGTTTATAGCTAGCAGATACTTTCTTTTTATATCATTCTTATGGCTGGCTAGGGCATGTGAACAATGGGAAATGAGGAAACGACTTAGCACAGTTAAAAAAATCAGATAATTTGGGACATACTTCTCAGCTGCATTATTTGTGAACTTGTTTTGCTATTTTTCCTTGAATTTCTTGTTTGCTTAGGTTGAAAATTCTGGAAGGCTAACAGCAAGGCTGTGATTATAATGACTTCTGTAGCAATTGAGCAACTACCTCTGAAACTTTCAAGTGATTTTGAGGCTGAGGTTGGAGATTGTTATCACTTGGAACGCCTGCAGGAGCCTTTTCTTATGCATCTCCAGTAGCCACCAGACAGAGAGTGAGTGAATCCTTTTGCCAGCAGAATATGAATTGGCTTACAGAACATGAATCAGGTTCACATCATTCTCTCTTTATGGACTACAGGAGACAGGTGTAACTTCAGCTCAGTGTCAGGCCAACTCAGCCAGGTAGAGGCAAACCAGCTGCCTCGAGGGGTTTTATAAAAAATGGGATGTGTGTGCTTTGAAATAGGGCGTTCTCTGTGTGGACAGCAGTGCAAGTTTCTCTTGGATACATTTCACGTGGAGACAGCTGGATTAACCACATGGTGCTAAGAGAAAACATCTCAGGTATGGTGTGATGCCTTTTCCTGGTCTTAAAATCAAGAGTCAGACATGGTTAGAAGGGAAAAAGGGATTTTACCTCAGTATTTATTTTAAGGATCCTTAGGTGCACCACGTCCAGGTGGAATGCACCCCAATGCTCACCTCACAATAGATCTGGTATCACATTACAGGTGTTACTAATTAGCATATCTATCAAAGATTCCCCAATGAGAGGCTCGAGTGAGCCCCCCTCCCCAAGGAACCTTCCCCTGGATGGTTCTATCTTAGTTTACAAAATGTGTTCTGGAGAGGACCTTGGGGTCTGGGGGCATTTTGATCCCTAACTACGAAGCCTCTAAAATGTTTTGTCTCCTGGCTTGACAAACAAGTTCAAGAATGTAGGCAAAAAGCACTAAGAATACAGAAGTTGTAAAAAGGTATAGCAGGGGTATAAAAAAAAAGACAAAAAATCATCATGGCATCAGTGAGCAGAGAGTTTGCTGAACATTATTTTCTTACAGCTGCCAAGGAGAAAAGCTGCCACACTCCTCCCGTGAGGCTGCCCTGCCTCAGAGCCCTCTCACTCGTGGAACACCATCCAAAGTGGGTTTCGAGCTGGGTGGTGATGGGTCTGCTCTCCTTGGAGGAGGATGAGCTGGGTGTCTGTGGAACAGAGTCTGTTGGTGACCAAACCTTTCTCTTCCCTGGATAATCCTCCCTCTGAGCTGCCCAAGGCAGAGGGAACTGCCCCATCCTGTGGTACCTGACGAGTGCTCTCTTTGCCTGGCACAGGGATCTCGTTTGAGCCACCCCTGTTCACTGCTTCTATCTGTGTGCTGAGCATGGGGACTAAGCCACTGTAAGCCAGCTTTGAATTATTAATCCTTTTCTATCCTCTTTCCTTTCCCATCCCCTGTCTGCCAATATTGTTTCTTGGCTGCCCTGCCAGGGTGTGAGGCTCTGCTGCCGTCTTGCCAGCTCCAGGTTCTGGCCTCTCTTTGCACTCCCTGATCCCTTCCTGCACACATTCCACCAGCTCTGGTTGGTCTTGCGCCTCTTTCTCTGCCACCATTAGAAACCCATCCCTTCTCCTTTCTGGCACAAGGCAAGAAAGCTTATTTTTATGCCCTCCTCAACTTAGACATAATTCATCAGCCCCCTTAGAAAATTCAGCATCTCCTAGGCCTGGGCTGATGCAGGATGAGCATCTCCCCCCTCCCCCCCCCATCAAGGGTACAGCTTCTGGAAGTGGAATGTGCTGAAACACAGAGGGCAATAATTTGAGAAAAGGTTCCTTTTAAAGAGTAATTCGGCAAAATGTGAAGGGCACAGTTGTTTTTACAGGTTTGATTTTCAGGATATGTGCCATTACCGATGGGGCAGAATCCCCCAAAAAGCTTTGGTGACATTCAAGTCAAGTAGTAGATGAAGGGTCACTCCTCTGACTCAAAAGCTGATGAAAAGCACAATGATAAATGGACATTTTGTGCACTGCAGTAAGAGCACAGCAAGGATATTTCACTTAAACAGGAAGAAAACACCAGATAGTCCATGAACTAAACAGCGATTCCTTGAATGTACTTTTCTACAGGAGAGTGGGTTTATGACTTAAATTAATTCATTTCATGAAGGGCAATGATAATTGAGACCTCTTTGTATGTTTTATAGTGTGAATACTAATGTAATTAAATGCTTAAAATTAAGACTAGATAAAAACTTGATCTGACAGTAGTAGCTCTGTAAAGACAAACTGCAGTGCACATAGCCACTGTAAGAATCTGTGATTAATTTATACAGCCATTTATAATGCACTAAATAGCAGCATGCCAATTATTATGGAAACAAATTGGGCTTGTATTAGCATGTCTGAGGTGATCATTGATCCCAAATAGCATTATTTGAAGACTAGTAGAGAGAATAATGAAGGAATAACATTCTGCCCCGGGGCTGTCCAATGCATTTCAAAAGGGAAAGTGAGACTGGCATATTTTGGGTTTTATTGATTTAATGGAGAAACAAACAGAAAAGCTGTCTCGCTTTTCATCAGTGAGATTTTCTTGTTCTTGTCACAAGCAAATAGCTTCTTTCATCTCTGCCAACAAGAATGTTCCTTGGAGGGGCAGGGAACACAAAGGGGAAAGGCACATCTTCCTCATTCTGAAAGGGCTTTCACTCCTGCCGAAGATGGAGATGGACCTCGGTGGAAATTCTTCTTCAAAAACTAAAGAAATTTACTGAGGAATGATTTATCATTGAAAAAACCACAATTTCTTTCCAGTTTTTGTTTTTTAGTATTATTTTTGCTCAAAATTCCTGAAATAGTAGGGTAAGGCTTGCTGCTTATGAATTTTATTTACTCTCTTTTCATGCTAAGAACTGGTTCTAATAATTACTGTGATAAGTTCATAGTTACTTCTGATTCTGCGATAGTGTTGGAATAAATGCGTTGTTTTAAAAGATCTTGCATTAGATCGTGAAAGGATGAATATATGGATCAAAATCTGAATATTTTTGATGAAAATCTTAAACTGTAGGGGAAACAGGTGGGGCTGTGAAAGCTCCCCTTCTTTTTCAAGTTTTGGTTTAAATTTCAATGTTGGAAACCCCATAGCAAAGAACTAAAACTACAGCTCAGTTTATTCCTGATGAAATGAACTGCAGAATTCAGCAGCGATATTCTTGTATGCAATTAGGCAAGGTACCATGGGTGAGATACCTGCAGAACATGTCCAATACCAGGAATGTGTCACAGCTGTCTGAAAGAAGCGATGAAGTAGCTGCAGTTCTTCTGCTGAAGGGAAAAGGAGCAGTCAGAAATACTGAAAAAAACCCTAAGCAAATATAATCAACTTTCTAAAATTGCTTTTCCCCTCCTTATGAGCTAAAATGGCCCTAATTGCTTAATGAAATGGGCACATTTGCATTCGAATTTCAAGGGGAGGCCTCAAAACTGCATCAAAATTGAATTTAGCAGCTTGTTAATGTCAGCCACAGCTTAACACAAAGGCAAGGTGACCAGTAAGCGAGCACACGTGCCAAGATATGGCACAGCATCTCCTGCACCACCAGTGAGACGAGCTGGATCTCAAGAGGCTGCTCAGAAAACTGGAAAGGACCTGAATTATCAATACCTGGACTGGAGAACAGCACTGGAGCTGTTTTCAGCACCTGTGGAGCCTCCCAGCCCAGGGTGTGTGGTCAGATGCTCACACATGCGGTCATGAGGCACCAAGAAACCAGACTGTGGTCATCGGGTGATTCAGCCAGGAACGCTGCTCTCGGCTCACAGTAAAGAACATCTGGAGATGCCATCTTCCAAAGCCAGGCCTAGTCACTCAGAGCCTTGGAGCCTCCTGAGGGGCTTCACATTCCCTCTGCAGACTGGGTATTGTATTTTTTAATTTTGCCTTTAATGTTTTGGTCAATGGAGTTTCTCCAGTTGTTTAAACACTTCCTAGGGAGCTGTGCTTAACTGAACTTTTATCTGATGGCAGTTCCCTGCCCCTCTTCTTGCCTCAGTGAGGGCTCTTTTCAACAATTCACACTTTATCTGACTTCACTGACAAGCAAGAAGAGCAGAGACACAGTCTTTTGCAGACTGTATTTTTTTGAAATAATTATCATGATTTGGCTGATTCTAGTCAAGTGTGCCCTGACATGTTGATAATATCGCATGGGAATTAAAACACAAGGGGAATTCTCCTTTTCCCTTAATTTTCTCAGTAGACCTGTGGGCGGGACATCAAAACTGTTTTCAGAGTCCCAGTTTCCTGCTGTGAAAGTTTAGTGTGGGAGCAGAAATCCCACTTTGGGATGCCTTTGTTTTTAAATAATTCTTTAATTGGGATTTGCCAGGAACTGTGCTGAGACTCCACGGCTTTATCTGCTTCAGCCCAGCTGAGGAGATGTGATAAATGCAACCTGTTAAACACCACAGTGCGACACTGAGAGCTGCAGAAGGCAAAGACTGAAATGATAGGATATAATCAGAGGCGAAGGGAGATGGAGTGCCACACAAATACCTCTGAGAAATTTGTTAAACAAACTCAAGCTCTTGTATAATTAGATGATGATATTTATTTTAAACTATGAGGTATGAGTGTGACAGCACTATAATTTGTCTTAAATAATTTCTTCACACCCAACAAGACACGGTCTTCAGAGTTCAGTCCTTCTATGCATTTCTTAAAAATAAAACCCAGCACTTTTTACACCGAAATTGAGTATGGAATCGGAAATAAAGCTTGCTGAAAGGCAGGTTTGAAATTTCCTTTCAAGATTAAAGAGATTACTTGATTTAGTGAAGTAATTACTCATGCTTTGCTATCTGATTTCCTCTAAAATAATCTTGTTGACAGCTCCTGCTTCATGTTTTTCATTGTGAAGGGATGTGTGCACACAGAGTGGCTTAAACCTTTGGGGACAGGACGTCTCTCTCTGGCCTTCCCTTTGCTCCAGTGCAACCCATTGCTGTCCAGAACAGACAGGCCAGGGTGGAGCTCCCTGCTTTCACAGCTGAAGGGAACACATGTAGCGGTATTCCAGGGGCTCCCCTTCCCGTTTTCCCTGTTCTGAAAGGCAGGATGGGGAATGCTGCTCTGCCTGGTGTCCTACGCTCTGCCATGCTATGAACAGTATTGTCATTTCTGTCAAAAAATCACCAAAATCCCTGCTTGCCATGTCAATTCATTTGCTGCACTTGTTCCAGATTGGTTTTCCTGGGATATTTTGTGATGGCAGTGCCCCAGCAGGCTCTGGCCCTTGCCTGAACACCAGCAGTGGTTGGGCTGTGCCCTCCATGCCAGGATTTCTGTGTCTCACTGGGCACGGTGGCACTGGTCCCTTACAGTGCCTGACTCTGCAGACAGTGCAGGGAACACACCCAGGCAGATGGAATTGGGTTTCCATGGCTCTAAATTGCTTCCTACAAATATTTATGCCAGTCTGTGGAATGCTGGTAGCAAGGCGAGTCAGTGTGGCCACAGCAAATGGCTTGAAGTACCAGAGGGAATATTTATGGTGATGTTTTGCGGTGCTCCTGCAGCCTAATTACAACCTGTGTCTGCTTTATCCATGATGTTTTGAGCTCTCCTGGCTTATTTCCTGTTGTTTCCAGGTCCTAGTGCAAAAGCAGTTGCTGGCAGCACAGAAATCCTGTTTTCAGGGATCCACCTACCATTTGGAATTGTGTGCTCAGACACTGAGTCAAAGACCCTTCCTTTGTGTGCCAGCTTCTTCCCCTCTGCAAGCTTTGATGAGTTTTCCCTTTTCTCTTATCCTCCAAGTGCTTTCATTCTTGCCACAGGGTCTTTTAAAAACTCTGCACCCATCACTGACATGTCATGAGGAACTGGAAACTTCATTGAAAGGGAAGATAATCAGCCTTATGTTACTCGCTTACGTTTTCAGTGTGTTTTATCCTAACTAAACAGAGCTTTTCTGAACCAGTGGTGGTCCCAAAGGAAATCAGCTGATTCTTTCCGGTGACATAGCTGGGTAGCCTTCCTGACAAAACAATGCATCCCTGCTCTGTAGCTGAGCTCTCTGGAGGTAACGCTCATCCTCGCAGAGCTGGAGCTGTTCTATATTCATGGAGCTTTGAATTCATTAACTGTGAATCTGTTGTCTTGTCAAGTCTCTCCTAAGAAATGTTAAAATTCAGCCAGATGTCTGGTGTTATCTCCCCCTTTAAAAAGAAATTCAGAGGAAATCTTTAATCTGTGAAGCTGATAGTCAGTGAAGTTCAGTCCATTCCCATACCTGGCACTTCCTGTGCCTTTGAACAGAACTATCAGGGTGGGGTCAGGCATTTTCACTCGGCAACTTTTTTCCTCAAAAAATGGTTAGGAGGATGTCTGTCACAGAGTACTGGTTATACCCATGAATATATGACAGATCTGCTAGTTCTGTGAGGCTGCTATTCTGTCACTCTTACAGTGGAGTGATACAACTTCTGGTAGCAAGTTTCAAGTGTGTTCTTAGCAGAACATCAAGACTCCGGGTTTCTGACTTTGGTTGCTCTGGAGAGAGGTGTGCACGGGTAGATCTTTCTGTTCCCTTTCTCAGAACTTACAGCTAAGGGATAAAATTGTGATAATGGTTGCCAGAGGCTCTTAGTCCTCAGGCTGGCAGCCCAGAAGCCTGGGTGGCAGTCTGACTGCAGTTTTACATCAGCAATCTTGCAAGCTGAAGAGCCTTTCTTTATGTTTGTGACAGTGAGTCCAGCAGCTCTTGCACTTTTCACTGAAGTCAGAAACACCACATTTCTTCTCTTCACCAACAAGCCCCAAAGCCTGGGATTTCCACCAGTTTGCTCAGAGCTTGTTGCACCACTGTGTCTGTGGGGAGTCCTTGGCTCTGGGGACAACGTTCTCAGCCTGCTCCTGTATCTCAAGGACAGCCAAAGAGTCCCTGAAATTCCCTGTGGCACTTCTGAATGGGAAACAGCAAAGGAAGTTTTCTTGGTGTTCTAATATTTTTAGTGGGGTTTTTGTTGGACATTCTTTATCCAGAATCTGAGCAAAAAATGGCGCATGACGTAAAATGTCAGCATTTCAAAATGCTGGCATTTCCTCTTGACAATAACCCTGTTTGCATCTGGGCTCGAACTGACAGAGGGGGAATTTAGGTTAGATGTTGGGAAGGACTTGTTCCCTGGGAGGGTGGGGAGGCCCTGGCACAGGGTGTCCAGAGAAGCTTCCTGGATCCCTGGAAATGTCCAGGGCCAGGCTGGACCCTGGGATAGTGGGAGGTGTCCCTGCCCATGACAGGGGGGTGGAATGAGATGAGCTTTAAGGTCCCTTCCACCCCAAACCATGCTGAGATTCCATGGTTGTGTCTGTGCTAGCATAACCAGCTCTTCTCAGCTGCAGATGGAAACTCCTGCATTCCAGAGCTACTGAATTCCCATGGCTTTAGCATGACACTTCAATTTTCTTGCAACAGAACCTTTGTCTGAGGGGCAATAGTGGTTAAATGACTAGGAAAGCTTTCCTTAGGAAATCCTACTCCTCCAGAGCCTTTTGAGATGTTAATCTTCAACCTGTTTCCTTATTTTGGACTCCAGGCAGACACTGTAAAAGCAGACTGGGATACCTCACTTCAAAAGACATTTTCAGCACCAGTGGTTGCTTATTGATTCAGCTGTTCATAAATCATTTAGAGATCCTCCTGCTGAACACAGCTCTCAGACAGGATCCCTGATGTTACTAAACTCAGCTGTACAAGCCCTCCCAGGCAATCCACCCCAACAATACCTTGTTTGATCAAGCGTCTGCTTTAGGGCTTTTTTTAGCATGAAACCTTTATGTGTTTTCAACAGAGTTTAGGTAGAGAATCCTTGATTTGTGTTTTGAAGTAAGTAAATGTGGCATTCAGCTCTATTTTTATTGCAAACTACAAAACAAAATCAACCAGTGTTTAAAAGAGTGAGGTAGTTTGCCAAAAAACAACTACCGCAAAAGCCTGGGAACTTGGGAGATGCAAGATATGCAACCTTAATTCAGACACCTGGGCTTCTGAATTATGAAATACAAGGCTGGATGATGTGTAATCACAATGTCTATGTGCAGGGGAAGCTGCTGCTTATCCTTGGTTCTGCCACTCCTGACACCTGAATGCTTCAATCTGCAGCATTAGCAATTCACTCTTCTTGAAGCATCCTATCTGTGATTCTCCACAAACTCCAGAGTTGTCTACATTTGGATAACGTAGCCAGCTTCTCCATAAACTAACTTACGCAAAGCAGCAGGCCACTACTGTAAAGCAGGGGGTACCAGAATCTCAATGAAATGGCAAAATTTACCATGGTAAGAACAGTGCCTTTTCCATGTAAACTACTCTCTAAAAAAGCTGAATAATTTCTGCTGAAATTTAAGAGAAGCCTGAGGCAGACGTCAGCCTAGAATGGAAAATGTCAGTCAGAGCAATTAAAGTGGAGAAACTGCAAGCAACGAAGGCAGAGTCCTCTGACAGGGAGTGCCTGGGCAGTGTTGGCTGCACATCAGAGCCGGTGTCACTGCCCTTGAAATGGAGTTTTAATGCAGGGAACGCTGAAGCCAAGTCTCTGCCAGCTGCTGTAACATCCCCTGTGCTCAGGGGAGGGGTTACCTGGGCCCAGCTGATCCCTGTGGGATGAGGGATTGCGTTGCTGCAGGATGGACTTGGAGCAACTCCATTCCCTCCAGCATCCCACAGTGAGGGACCCCTGCACAGCTTCCGAGGGAAGCAGAGCCTGTGCTGAGTATCTGGAGTGAACTGGGAGTGGCTGGACAACAAGGAGCAGCAAAAGGGTGGATGATTAGTGAGAATAGGGAGTTCTGGGAGTGCTCAAGGTGCCATGGAAGCAGCACTACAAAAGCATCTCTGGATTTTTTTAATGGGAGCCTAAACAGCGATCCTGAATAATCTTTTAATCAGAGAGAGCTTGTGCAGTCTACAAGGAGATACTCTTATTTTATTTGCTGAATTGCTCCCCAGAAATGGAATCACAGAATGACTGAGGCTGGAAAAGCCCTCCCAGCCCATCGAGTCCAAGCTGTGCCCAATCCCCACCGTGTCCCCAGCCCAGAGCTCTGAGTGCCACCTCCAGCCCTTCCTTGGGCACCTCCAGGGATGGGCACTCCAAACCTCCCTGGGCAGCCCCTGCCAAGGCCTGAGCACCCTTTCCATGGGGAAATTCCTGCTGATGTCCACCCTGAGCCTCCCCTGGCCCAGCCTGAGGCCGTTCCCTCTCCTCCTGTCCCTGTTCCCTGGGAGCAGAGCCCGCCCCCCCCCGGCTGCCCCCTCCTGCCAGGAGATTCCTTCCTGTGAGTGTGAGTGGGTGATGAACGGTTTTGTGGCATTGCTCAGGTATCATTTATGCTTATTCTGTCTTTCAAAGAATTATTTTGAAAAATAATTGTTTTCATTTAACTTTGCATTTGAAAAATGCAGAACACGAGAAAATATACAGAAGATTTGATTTTTACCCTATGGATGTTGCGAGTTTAAAGGACCAAAAAGCAATTAAAAGCTGTTCCAGGGAAGCCTTGTTACACGTTCTGTGTCTAAGCTCCTCAGGACACTGAGCCCAAAATTATCACTGTCTCTACCCTGAGCAAATCAAAAACGTGTCTCACTGTCAACCAAAAACATGGCTCTTGCTCATACCCCTAATCACCTTCTGCTATCTGAGGTGGAAACGTGACAGGCCAGTGCAAGTTTCAAAAACATTTAGAAACTGAATATAATTGTGGGGAGCTGAAATAAATAAGGCCCTTTTCTTGCCACTGCCTACCCAGAGACACTTCTCACTTCTCTGCTGGGTAATCACCTCCCTGCCCAGCGCTGCACTATGCATGGGAATAATCCCAGATATTTCACCATCTCAAGGTGTTTCCTCTGGAAGAGGTGATAAATATTTTATGGCTGAGTACTTTTTAGCACCAAAGTCTAATTTTTAGTATTGCAGTCCGTGTTAGATCTTTCTAAAATAGGAAAAAAAAAAAAAAAGAGTTGTCTTTAAATAGTCTGTGAACTCAAATTAGTTATTAGATTTTGGAACAGCTTTTATCAGGCAGTAGTGACACCTTCCCAGCTTTACCAGCACAGGAGCTGTTCCTGCCTCACTGCAGGTGCTCTCCTGAGTAACAGCGCTGTGGAGCTGGGTGTGTGCGAGGGCTGAGCAGAGCTTTACACCCTGCTGCCTCCCTTGCTGGGAAACAGAAATGCACCAGCCAATGGCTCTGCCAATACCCACCTGGGCAATGCCGTGTTCAGGTGGCCACAGCCCTGTGAAGGGAGGGTTGGGTGCTGCCAAAGAAAAGGGATGTGATGCAGAATGCAAATCCCAAGCTCCCAGAGACCCACGTGCTTATCAATTCTAATTGTTACTTAACCAACATGCATGTGTCATTTTTTAAAAATTCCTTATTATCATCTTAATCTAGTAAATCCAAATTAAAGGGAAAAGAGAAAATTGAAAAGGCTGGTCTTTAAAACCAACAGATGACAAATGAAAAGGAAATATTTTGTGCATTATGTTGTTAAGGGATTGTTCCTAAATCTTGTCTTTTAAGCAGGTTCACTGGTCAGGCTTAGCTTGTACTTGTGACTGTGCAGGTTTACTCTTTTTTTTCCTGGGTTTTTTTTGGTCTCAGAACTTGGAGCATCCCAAGTGAAAAGGCTACAGACTCTGGAAGTGCTGTAAAATAGAACTGTGCCCGCATGTCTGTAACACTCTTCAGTGCTCTGCATAATCCATCTCCTCCCTTTGAATCTACTCTGTGCAGAGAGCTGGGGGTTCAGGGCTGTTTCTCTTCAGCCATCACTTGACCAGGAAATAAGCTCTGAGCATCCAGAAATGTTCTGTTTCTTTTGATTAATGCCCACAGCTGGGTCTGTCCCTGACTGGGGATTAAGGTCTGATTAAACACAACTCCAAAATTCAGTACCTGTGTTTCCTTTTGGGTGTGTTTGTTTATTTGGTTTGTTTCCTCCTGTGAAGTATAAGAAGGCTGGGGTTTAGACTTGGGATTATATTTCCTGAAACCGTAGCTTTTGAGATATTTACATTGTGTGCAGAAGACTTAAAAGAAAATTATTTTGTTTTTAAGCCTATGATTTGTGGGTGGGTCTAATAAGTGACTGAGCTGCATTTTTGACGCTGTAAAAATAAACCAGACACCCCTAAAATACAATTCAGCATTTTATCTTTGTAGAATATTTTCTCCTCAACAATTTATTTTGCTGTAATGTTTATTTGCCATGCATTTTTGAAGCTCTCCTTGCAGCCAGGCATTTTTAACTCCCAGAATGGGGAACTCCGAGGCTGTACAGGGTAATGACAACGTCGTTTCCGAGGCACTCTAAATGCTATGGAAGATAACTTGAGCAGATATTAGTTTCCCACTGTGCTCAGTTGTTCCACAGCAGCTAATTAAAAGGCAGTTGACAAGCACATGAAGACAAGCGATGCTTGTTGGAGTCCTCAGCAAGCTGAAAAATAATCTAATAACCTCAGAATTAATTTAGGCTCAAATGTTTTTGTTGCAAATGGTTAATAAGATGATGGTTGAACTGGTGAGCTCAGACACTTTTCTACATGAAGCAGCACACGACCACTTTAACTTTTGTAACATGTAATAAAATTATACAAATCCGAATTACGCACATGTTCCCAAGTTCCTAGACTTCATTAAATACTAGGGGATTAAAAACTTGTATAAATTAATCAATGTGCTATAATCCTAAAAATTATAAAATGAGCCCTTGAGGAAGTAATGTAATACTGGCTTTTTAATTAGCATGGCACCAGAGATTCATTGTTCTCTGATGTAAGTCATGTGTTTATTAACTGCATTATCAGCTGCAAGTGGCAAACCCCACAGTGGTGCTGCTGTTTTGGTGGGTGCTGATGGATTTGGATGCTGTGAACACATCTGCATCTTCCCCTCCCACAGGTAAAGCTGAGTATTGCATTAATGTTTATCTTTACTTCTGGAGTAAATCATTCTCTGATGATTCCTGGGCCTGTTCTACCAAAACCCCCCTCAACAACTCGTGTGGAAGCCAGAGACCCCACCCAGCAGCACTCAGAATGTCGGTGCAGTTTGGTCTGAAAACGTCAGTTTGGTTTTTGCAGCCAGGTGGAAGGCAGCATTAAGCACAGTGAGCTTTGAGAAGTGCTTCTGTTGCCTGGAATAAAACACAAAACCTTTCCAAAGAGTGTTAAAATGGTTAACATGAAAGCAAGTCTTCAGCTGAAAGCCTTCATGGTGCACAGTATGGTGATGTGCACACGTGACACAGTATTTCTGCAATTTTTAAAGGTTAGTTGATTAGTTTATCTATGAAATACTGTCCAGTTAGAAAAGCAGGTGGTTAGGTCATTTCCCCCTGGGTTCTGCCCCATTGGAGCCCCTTCCCCCCATCCTTTATCCCTACACTTTATTGTGTCTCCGATGTATGGTGCAAAACAAAGCGTCCTCGCTAGACTGAAGGCAAGAATAACAGAATTCCAAGAATGTGTTAGTAAGAGTTTGTTAAACTGTGAGAGAGGGCAGGTACAACCATGTATCAACAGCCTTCAAAGTTACAAATATATGAAAAATATATAAAAACCTAAAAATCTTTAGACGTCACTTCCTGTGTCATTTGACGTACCTTACGCTTTCAAGACACAAACACTTTTTAGTATAAAAACGTATTGGAAAGTCTTAATTCATATTCTCCCTTCAGCTTCATCCTACAGGCAGTTGTCATGGTCGTGGTTATGGGAATAAAAAGTGCTCCCTCCTATTACACAGGGCTGCTTCTGATAATGTTAAACATCAGTGAATCATCCAAGCTTTTAATTCTGTCATGCCAGACCTGTCAATAAATGGAGTGACAAAATTTGGTGACGTTAACCTTCAGGTGTCAGTGACCACAGGAAAAAAAATAGCAGCAAATTTCACTGTTGTTCATATGAAAACACTTTCAATTTCCTAAGGTTATTTTGAGATAAACAGTACACAGCCAACAAAGAAAACACCTTGAAGAATATCTATGACAGAAAAACTGCTATGTGACAAATTAATAGGGGGGATTTTGAGACAGATTTATAAATTCATCCTTTCCAGTTTCAATGTAGATCTCACACATTTTTTCACTAATCTAAAGCTTGAGTCCAGACATTCCACTCGACCCCAAGTGAACCTGCCTGGGCTGTGTTCTGCACCTGAATGGCCAGGGTACAACCCCTGAATGTGACTGGTGCATCTGGCAGGGCTTCCTGAGCAATTCTCAACCTGCTTCCACCTGAGAATCCTCCCTTGGTGCATCTATTTCACCTTGGGGTTTATGATTGTTTAGAGACTGGGGCTGTTTAAGTTGTGTGCTCTGGTGTTGTGGGAATCCCAGTTTGTAAATTTACTCTAATCTGGGTCAGAGAATTTAATATGCAAGCACCTGCAGCTCTGTGCAGGGCAGGATGGGTGCAGTGCTGGAAACCTGCACAGAGTGGGGTTGGCAGTGGGATTTCCCAGGACTGAACCCAGCACAGAGTGGGGTTGGCAGTGGGATTTCCCAGGACTGAACCCAGCACAGAGTGGGGTTGGCAGTGGGATTGAGCTGGGCTGGACCCTGCACAGAGGGGGGCTGGCAGTGGGGTTGAGCTGGGCTGGATCCTGCACAGAGTGGGGCTGGCAGTGGGGTTGAGCTGGGCTGGATCCTGCACAGAGTGGGGCTGGCAGTGGGATTTACCAGGGCTGGAAGGGGAGCACTGCCTGAGACTGCCCCTCATTTCAGAGGGAAAAGCAAAACGCCAAAAAAAGAGGAAATTTAACTGCATCTTTGGCAAATTTCCCCAACATTGTCTGTGCTCATGGAAACCAACAGGGACGACCAGAGATTTGAGCCTCTTTCCATGTAATTCCTGTGGAGCTGCTGGAAGAGAGACAAGTTTCCTGTGCAGAGCATGATGGCAACAAGACTGAGCTCCTTTTGTTTCCACTCTATATTTTTCACAAATCTAAAGAAAAAAATTCAATGAAATTTGAATAGTCCACCAGTATCCAAGCCTTTTCCATGCATTATTTAATGTCCCAATCCTCAGCTGGAATACATAAGCCCGCTCACACTGATGCTGACTGTGGCTTTGCTCAGTTACATCCTCCATCTGGGCAGTGGAGCCATGCTTTCATAATAAAGAAGCATTTCTCTTTTTCTTTCTTCCTTTCTTGCTTCCTGTTGGAGCATTAAAATAATTCAGTGTAAGCAAACTATCCCCAGGATATCCAAGAATTCTGTTGTTGTGTCTTCGTCTGTTTCTATTTACATTTGCTGTAAATAACCTTTTGCATTAATAAAGGCAGGCTCACAGTTATGGGAGACACTCACTAGAAGCTTATTTCTGATTCCCCCAAATTTCTAGAATTGCATTGCATTATAAGAGACAGATGCTTAAACATTCTTTCCTTTTCAATAGCATTTTGAGCAATTTAAAAAAAATCTAATGCTGTTTATATTTTATTCACAGAGGCTAATATTCATATTAGATCTCTTTTATGTTCAAATACTTCAGGGGATAAGGCAGCACTAAGTTTTGAAGTACAGACCTAGATTTGGAATATAAAAATGCACCTCTTATTATGAAGTAACTGCGAGGAGACCACTGGAAGGAAACCCAAATTACGATTTTTGGTTTTCTATGTTCCAAAATAGCCTCACTCCACTGTTTTTCATATGAAGCATTGCTTCTGGGCTCCTGACTTGTACTCCGTGTTTCAGGTCAATGCATTTTGAAGCAGATGGAGCAGTAATTCATGAAAAATAGTGTTTAGGAAAGAAAAAGTCAGTCAATTTTACAGATCCTGTAATGTCTATAAATGTCTAACTCACACTGGATTGGGAAAGGGTCAGAGTTGCTCCACAGCTGCTTAACTTATTTGTAGGGGAAAAAAGGAAAACACAGCCTCAGCCTCCAAATCCCAGACTGGACGCGCTAGCGCTGTGCATTTCCTGGTTTTTCCTCCATCTAATGGATCAAGTATTTATAAATCCAATGAAACATTCTGGTTTTAACAACATTTCATGGACTCTTGCCACCATCTAGCCCTTGATTAAAATCCCATAAACTGCCGAAACATGCATTCCAGGGAACAGTAATCACAAGGGAGAGGGGCAGAACGGTCCCACCACCCACAGATGGTGCTTTCTGAGGTGGTGTCTCTGAATGCTCACAGCTTCTGACAGCTGGAGAGGAACCGAAAAGCCTGAATTCCACCTGTCCTGCCCATACAGGTGGAATTCCAGGTGCTAAAGAGCTTCCATATTAGATTACCTCCAGTGCCTGAGAAACAAGTGACTGAAATGCATTTAGAAGAGCAAAGTTTGTGTTCCACAAATCTTAAAGAAAAATTGTTCGGTATGAGCATCTCCTTGCTGTGATATTTGATTCCCTCAGTTCCACCCAGCTTGCTCCCAGCATAGAAGTGTTGGAGAGCTGTCGCCTGGCGTTTCTTGGGTGCCCTCAGCCGACAACGCCTGAGAACCTGCAGTGAACGTGGTCTGCATTCATTAGGGGTCGAGGTGAAGGGATCCGGGACAGAGAGCAGATGCTCCCCACTAACACACCAATCCTCTCTTCCAGACACTGACCCAGAGTGGGTTTGAAAATGACATCAAACTTTGCCGATTGCCCGCGATGCAGCAGCAGGGAAGGCTTCTTTGGGTGCTCACTGCACTGCTGCCCGGCGTTTCTCGGGCTGCCCTCAGCCACGGACGCCGACTCGGGGCGCCTGAGAGCCTGCAGTGAACGTGGCTGCTGCTGACAGGGCAGGGTGTGGGTGTCTCACGCTGAGGGGAGACGGCTCCAGGAGAGAGGCAGGCAAGGCACAGTAAAGGAGGCTGCAGGAAGCAAAGGGCTGAGGGAGGGGGTCCCTGTTTATTAGGGGACAAGGTGAACCCATCACAGACGGAAAGTAGCAGAGGGAGAACTCCACATAGCAGGGGCTGTGCAGAGGGTTTTAAGGGGGCAAGAACTGGGAGGAGTCCAGAGTCCAAACCAGTAGGGTTACAGTCAAGGGGAGGGTACAGGGATCCAGGGTCCAATTGAAACATCCGAGGGGAGGGTAAAACAAGCAACAGCCAATGGGGTGTCGAACTTCCCAGAACTTTCTGGAAGGGTGGGAAGGTCCTAAACCTCAGTCCTGCCTTTGGGATCCTCCTCCAGGGAGGAGTCCCCTGCCTCTGAGGGGCAGTCAGAGTGACTGACAGCTGCCATGGCGGAGGATGGACCTCCCACACCGAGCTTTCCAGGAGCACTGGGAGTAGTGCTCGTCCTCCACTCAATCTGCTGCTATTTCTTTATCGTCCTTTCAAACAGCTCTTCACGGTAAATGTCTGTGAACAGAAGTGGATCAAAGCTTCGGGAAAAAATATGGCTTTAATTAGTATATTTTATTCATTTTTTCATGAAATGATCTGGAATCTGAAGTGTGGACATGCAGAACTTTTTGGGGCAGATGTGTTACCAACAGAGGATGGCGTTGTAAGGGACAAATGATGACTGCAGCATCCTGTTTCTTCTGTGGGAAAATTGGGTAGGAGAGGTACATCAGGGAGCAGTTTTAAGGAAGCTCCACAGGTAAATGGAGCCTTAAGTTCCCTTCCCTGCCCTGCCCTGCCCTTTGAGCTGTCAGCTGGGGCAACACGTGGAAAGTTTTGTTTTTAGCAGACTTCAAAGCCCTGCTGCAATTCCTGCCTTCACAGCCCCCATCCAGTGAATAATTTGACTCCCTGGCTATCTTCCAAGCCAATAACGCTGACCAAATTATTCTGAACATGCAGATGGCAACAAAAGGGCACCAGGTGCTGTTTTATTGTAATAAAGATGTGCAAACCTTTGCATCACACCAAGTTATTTATCCACATAAATCATCAGGATGCTCAGCTTCCTGCCCTGCTTTAGTAAATTTTGAATAAGAGGCATCAGCTGCTTCCAGAGTGTGCCCTTCTGTGTGTGCCACAGATATTTTGCTTTGGGCTTCTCTTCCCCACTCTGACCCACAGAGGCTTTCAGGGGATCTTTTCTTTGATTTAAATGATTGCTGAGTGATTGGAAGCCCAGATGTTCAGTGCCTTAATTGCAGAGTGTTAGCCTATAAAAGAGAGTAGGCAGTTAGTATCTGAAGGGAGGCTTTTACTGCATATAAATGTTATTTGGTACATTAAGTGACATTATTTACATCCAATTTCGCTCTCTAAGGTGGCAACCTGAGGCAGTAACTCGCCATGATGGAAAAATAGCATTTGCTCGCCCATATATTCTGTGTCTGACTCGTAGATGCACAGAAACAAAACAGGAAGACACAAAAGGAGAGCAGGACAATGTTGGTCATCAGATGGGAGTACCCTGATGCCCCAGCAGACCACTGATTGCCAAGGTTTCTGTAGGATTAGGGCAATGGCTCTGCTGTGTTGTCTCTAGGAAAGATTTAAAAGTCAACAGTAAAATCACAAAATTGTCTCCTGCAGCCCTCAAACAAGATCAGGATTTGGTGGGATCACAAGAAGGAAATTTCCATTTCTTTCAATTGTCACGCTGATGTATGAGAAAGAACTTGAGCACTTGACATTGATTCAATATCACTCAGCTCTGCAGTAACTGGAATTTCTTTCTGTGAGAGAAGAAATTAAACTGCTGCCTTCAGTAGTTTAAAAATGGGGTGAGGACTTTGTGAGCAGGGCAGAGATGGCGAGCGATGGCACAGCTCATAAACTGTTTAATATTCAGGCAAAACTTACATCTGCCTCCTTTGATCCCTGTTCGAGTGTCTGAATCCTGCAGGAATCAAATACACAAACTGATTTTCTTTTTGTGAATTCCTGTCACTTGTTGGCAACCTGAGCTGGCATTTACCATTGTAGGCAATGAAGCAGGTCTCCACGGTAAGAGAGATGGCCTTCCACTAGGAAATGGAAATTTGCCACTACCAGAAATAAAAAATATTGGCAGCAAAGCCCATCTGTGGTGGACAGGGACCGTGCAGTTAAGCCCTCTGCAATATCCTTGTTATTGCAGCTGCTGGTTGATAGTGTTAGTGCATATTATGCTTTTTTGAGCATGTCAGTGCTTGTGCAAGTTTCATCTGTTTTTTTTCAGAATCATGTACTGAGAGTACAGAGCACCTGCAGACACCATTAACTGTGGTTCTCTAGCATGTCTTTGTCAGGGAACACGTTGCTTCTGCTAAAAGATTTCATTAAGGCAGAAATGACAACCCGAGTGAGGCTGTGGGGAATGCTGAGGGCAGACCTTCTCCCTTGGAAGGGGGTGGGAGAGGTTAATTAATGGCTGGAGCATTCTTTACAAACTCATCAACCTGCTGGTGAAACCCAGCTCAAACTGCAATGATGATTTTAACTCATGAGATTAGTGAGTTTCCTGACTCAGTCCTGGACCAGCCATCCTGTTCCCAGTCCAGCACTGCCATAATCACTGTCATTGTTTTTTCCCCCGTGGAAAGGAAGGCTGAGGGATGATCCATTACCAGTCACAGCACGTTGCTCTCACTGATTGGAAAGCAGTCACACACCACCAAGCATTTATTCTGTTTACTGAGATGTAACACCAAGGAACAGCAATTCACACCTGCAGTGAAGTTGTTATACTTCCCATTTCTTTTCTTTATTCTATTTTTATCCTTCTTCATTTTTCCTGTTTCATTTTTCCTTTTTTTTTTTTTTTCTTTTAATCTTCTCTGCCTCTCCTTCCCTCACCGCTATGATGGGTGTCAGTGTCAGTCCTGACACTTCTCTTAAACCTGAATTAAAGGATAAATGGTCAGTGGCACTTTCTCAGCTCTCCAAGGAGCTGGAGTTGATGAGTTTTCTGTTGGACAATCAGTTTAAATGTCTCTGGCTTACAGATGAAGTATATATACAAATGCATGTGTATATACTCACATACATAGCTTACACCAAATCACATCACGAGCTGTGACATTTAAACAGGAGAGCTCCCTTATACGTGAATTGTGATGTAATATCAGGGTATCATCCAAAATCAAACCTGTGACTGGAGTCCAGTGAGAGACAATACCATGAATTAATCCTTCTCTCTGACTCACTGGTTCAGTCAGAGAATCATCAAATCACAGAATATTTAACACTGGCTTTGCAAAATACCTGTCCTAGTCAAGACAAAACACAGCCTGAAAACACTGAGGTGTTTTAGTGAGCTTGGAGCAGTCCTTGGAAAGAAAGAAATAAAGAGGGCAAGTGAAATAGCTCTCTGAGGCAGCAGGAGCTTCTGTGTGAGGATTCCAGGATTATTTTACTTTGCTTGTAAGTGCCATGAGTTAAATAAATAAATAGAGGACAGAAGTATCCCACTTGCCTGATACTTATCACAGACCAACCCCAGAGTTTTTAGATTACTATTTGTACCTCTCCAAACATGACACTTACCAATATAATGTCTCTCACAGGGACAGGTGGGCACAGAAATGGAATTGCTAAAAAGATTTAAAGGTGGAAAGCAACGGAGACCTGGGTGGTAAGAAAATATTCCATTTGAATTGGTCTCAAGTGTTAAATAATGGATGTGTGTGTATGCAGGCTATTCAAATGTTTTTGATTTCTTATGCTGAAGATTAAAATTTCCATTAGTATTCCACCTCTTCAGTTTTGCCTGGGGACTGTTAATTATATTTTTGAAATTGCAAACCAAATAAAAACTTAACAAAAAAGAAACAACCAGATAACACAATAAGGAGCTTTTTACCCTTTTCTTCTTCCCTGCAATCAATGTTTAGCTCTCTGTGCAGCCCTTGACTGCAAGCTCACCTGCCATAGTTCCTGCATCTCCCCATCGTATTCACTGCTCAGCCCCTTTCAAGGGGCTCTAAGCAGTTCCACCAAAATGCTGCTGTCCTGGAATGCTTCTGAGGAAGCCTCAGGACCAAAACCACAGAGATTATCTTGGATTTCATCTAAACTTCCATGAAGTCCCATGCTCAGTGAAGAGAGGATTATCTAATTAATGACCAGGTTCTACTCCATAAACCAAGGCACTCAATTGCTCTTTAAGAAATGTTATTGATATTTCACTTCTAATGCTTTCTGTTGGTGAGGCCGTTTGAAATCCCCTATTTTATGCAGTTGTTCATGTGCCTGGGCTGTGTGGGAAGGTGGGAATGTGCTGACAGGGCCCAAAACTCAAGGCCTGGTCTATTTTCAGAACAGTTTTCTGGTGGCAGCAAAGGCCCCGCTGGGAGGGAGGTCTTGCAGGGTGATGTTGGCTGCTCTCGTGCTTACACTGTGCTGTTGCACAAATGCTCCATAAATGCTGATATATTTTTGGTAGTTTTAAATGGACAATCTGGTAAAAATCCCTAAAGCATAAGGGTTAGGCTTTTTTTAAGTCTGAGTCTACTAAATGTGGGTCATGGCATGACCATGGCTCCAGAGTGTGACTGGGGGACCAGTGAACCCCAGTTAAAGCCACCTTCCTCCCAGTCTGTACAGCAGTGCCTGCCCTGTGCTGGGGAGCTGGAGACAGCTGCTACAGCTTCGTGGCACTTGCCAGGAATAAAAATATCTATAAAGGTAGTGGACACAAATGTAGACCTCAAAGTACTGCTGAACTTTCTTTATAGCTTATTCCTCCAATCTTGCAGTAAATTTTGCTGAACTGAAAGCACCTTCTAAGGGCCTGCCTCTGCTTCCCTCACGTGAGCTTTAAATTGTGTTTTTATAATTAAGCTATAAATTTTAAAGCTATTTCAGCTACAGTTTTTAATATGCCACAGGTTGTCCACTTGTCGTAGCTGGGGTTTGATGGTCATAGATCATTTTCTCTGCTGTGCTGCATGACAAAAAGCTGTTCCCAGGGCAGGAAAGCCTTTTTGGGCAAATGGCACCTCTGGGTCTCTCCATAGGGGGGCACAGGGAATGTTTCTGATCCAGGGTGCTACCAAAATAATGAGAGTTTTAATTGTGAAGTGACAGAATATCAGTGTAATCTGAGAAATACTATGTTTTCTGAGATTATTGATATGATAACATCAGTAATAAACAGCGGTGGTGATGTTGGCCACCCTAATGCCTCACTGAGGTGGCACCATAGAAGTATCCAAGTACAATAGTAACAGTGTTAGGGATTTTCTAAGGTAGGAATTAAAGATCACTCACCAACAGATGAATGATTACTCTGTTAGGAAAGCAGGGAACCTTTAGCAGCTTTCCTAATAACTACTGGATGTATAGGAAATAAGATGTGAAACTGCCAGCTGATATAAGGAGATAATGTATTTAAAAATGTGTAGTTGTTTTGAAGTAAATATCCCTGGCTATAATGGAGATTACCTGGACTTTTGCTCTATCAAAAGTATGTAAAATTTTTAGTCAAAATATGCACAAATTACCCTGTGCCTTTATAATGTTGTTGTAGGGTTTTGCATTGGTTTAGGTAATGTATATGCCTGGGTTTTCTGGGTCAGAAAAGCATGGCCCTGTTTAATGTCCTTTGATTGCTCTGATTGTCCTTTTGATTAGACAAAAGGATGTGTTGCAAAAATAAAGTTTCCTTTTCCTTTTCCTTTTCCTTTCTTTTTCTTTTTTCTTTTTCCTTTTTCTTTTTCTTTTTTTATTACAAATAAGGTTACAAAATGTTCTTTGAATTAAAGCTGTTAGTTTAGGCTTGATGGAACTGGGCCAGCACAGGGGCTGTGGCACAGAGCAGGAGTGTGGCAGTGGTTTCCAGTCCTTGCATGGAATGGTGTTTGGGGACCCCTGTGACATATCAACTCCTCCAGTTCCAGCATAATAGACAACTCAAGTAATTTGCTGTTATGAATAGCTCTGGAGAGTCACTGTGTGCTGTGCTGAATTAAATACCTGGAGCTAAGCAAACACAGGGAGACAGCCCTAACTTAAAACATAATTCAGCTCTGAACCTGTGCTCAGGACTCGTGCTCCATGTCACTGCAGTGCATCTGTGCTTAATATTTGCTGGGAAGGACTGCACAGTGTGCTCAGTACATCTTTCTCCTGGTTTTCATGCACAGAAGCCTGTGTGTGTGTTTTAATTCTACTCCACAGTCAGATGTCGTGGAAGCCAACTCAGCATAAAATCCTTGTGATTCCTGAGCTTTGCTGAGGCAAAACATGTTCTAAGTGTGGCACAGCCAACCTTCCACCAGGGGAAGAATTAAATTAACAGTTTTTAATATTATGACATTTGGACCACTTCTTATAAATGTGTAAAAACAAAGCATAACACTGCAGAGGAAGCAATAACTTCTGTTTGTGAGAGCACACATATTGCCCTGACTGACTCGGGGTTACAGACACACACTGGAAACTGGAAACTGTTCACAATATTTCCTTGGCACGTTCAACTCCTTCCAGCCTGTTCCCTTCCCTTTACAGCAGTGTAGAGTAAACAGGCTCAGGTTTTTTGATTTTTAATTGGCCTTGTGTGAAGGAATTTTTCTCAGTCAGCCTTGTTTGGTAGAGTTCACCTTTTTCTCCAGATTCCACAGGCACCTCTTGGAGCCAACACATTGTGAAGGACGTGGGCACCTCTCATTAAAATCATGGATGCTCCCAGATTTTCCTTGAGAAGTAATAGCTTCCAGCAGCACAGGAGGAATGAGTCTCTGTTCTGTTGAGGGCCCCATTTCCAGGATGTCTCTGCTGCAGGAACATTGACACCCACACTTGGTCCTACTGAGGATGCTCATGCCATGTCCCTTGATCCTTCTTCACTGTTTCTCCTCGTTTCTGGTTATATTCTTCTCTAAAGATAATTCCAGTGGTTGTTGGATTGGTTTTATTTGCCCCAAACTGCTTAAGCCAGTGTCCAGTTGACTGCTGGTGTTACCTTACTTTAAGAACTTCTCACGTTGTCACCTTGATCCTGAGGACTTCAGCTGCCTCCTCTGGTGACTCCAAAGCTCTGCTGGATGGGGATATTTACCAAAAAGTCAGGCTCTGAGGGAGAAGGGAAGGAGTTTCATCATTCACCATTCAACAATTTTGGTACCAATATGAAGGTGATTGCACAAAACACTCCAAATCCCAGCTGTTAATCCTTCCAGGATGGTGCAGGGGATCTGCTGCAGGCTGGATTACACATCTTGAAGTGCTTCGGGAGCTCTTTATTTCTCGCCAGATAAAATCTTGTGTTGCTGTCAAATGTGTAAATACAAGAGTGCATTCTCATGGACAGGCAGTCCCTGTCCTGATCCTCAGACTGGCTGTGGGATGGTAGGAGCAGTTCCTTTTCCAGCCAATGCCCTGAAAAACGCTGGAAGCAGCTGTTTTCCATGTTCCAGTCCACAGGGGTCCCGAGCCAAAGCAGCACCAGAGTCGCTCTGTCCCAGACCCAAGGCCAGACGTTCACTGGCAGTGGAGAGGGCTCTCCCTGGAGCTGGGGGCTGCTCCATGGGTTTGGGGCCCTGGCTGTACCCTCCCACACGGCACCAGTGCTGTCCCCTCCTGGGCACAGGGCCTGCCAGGGCACACAAACTGTAAATGCTGGGGGGTACACCCGTGCAGAGTCAGAAATGCCTCTTCTTGCGTGTTTAGCCCTCGGTGCCTGCTCATTATCAGCCTGCATTGTATTCCTGTCTTCAGTGAGTAGGATGAATAATTTCTAATCTGTGTATTTGGACCAAGAAATTTAAATTTGAGCTTCACTGCAAGCTTACAGTGTTTTAAATTCCTTCCAAGCTACGTTTGGCCTCGACTGCACAATGTATTTACTGAGGCAAAAACAAGAGGATGATAATTTTCACTGGAGCACACCTGCAATAATGGCTCACAGCATTTAATTTTTCCCTTGGTTTCCTGGTAGACTTTGTTTTGACACCTGCAAACAACCTTTTCCAAATCAAAGCGAGCTTTTTCTCTCCATGTCATGCTGCCACCCAAGTCGAGCTGACGAAGTCCAACTAGGAAACAGAGCAATTATAAACACAGTTTCCTCCAGTGCTTGTGCTGTTTTTAGCTTTGCTGCTCTCCCAAGAAGAAACCTGTGCCTAATGTTTCCAGCTTAGCATGCAAAATTAATAAAATCTGACAATTACACTGAGCAACATACAATGCAAGTAAGGGATCCTTTCTGATGTGATTGAACTTGAAGATACTAAATTGGCTCCTTCTTCTTACACTATTTTCTGGTTTAGCACAAAGATCATAAAATGTGTATCTGGAGTGATAAACGATAATTGGCTCTAGGCAGCCTTTTCTCACAGAGACAAAAGAACAGTTGTTATTGCTGTACTCCTTTCAATAAATACACTTGTAAGCTGGAGCTCAGCTGGGCTGCCCTGGGAAGAGGCAGCCTTTCGTGAGGAACATAAAAGAGATCAAATTTATAAGCGGGCATGTAGACTGAGGAGAAGGGTATTTTATATATTAAGGGCATATAAAGAGTATTATCTGTGCTCACACAACGCCCAGAAATATCTAACCAAGAAAAATGCAGTCTGAAGTTAATCCTGCACCGTGCTAGAGAAAACCGTGGGTTTAGCAGAGATGTAAATCAGGTCCCGATTCGGTCTGTGGATGGTTTGGGAATTAATTCCTTATTCCTGTGAGATTGTCTGATACTACTTGGGCTCACTTCTGGATTTCAAGTCTCAGACCATAATATTTCCATTCGTTCCCTAGCTTTCCATTTGTCTTCATGGCAAGGATTTACTTCATCTCCAGTATATTGATCATTAAACCTCATCAGCCAACTTCCTTCTCTGCTCCTTGAAGTGTCTTGTGTGTCCGACAGTGACGTTCTCCAGGATTATGGATAGCACAGGAGTAAAATGCTTTTTAAGGACAAATGTCTTTCTTTATTGTGTTGCTTTCCTTTGTATGACCAAGAATAAAAAAAGTCAGTTGTTCCTTAAATTAGATTTGCTGCTTGTATTTTTTTGGAGTGTGTTCTTGTTTACTTTGTGACACAGAGTAAAATAATCTAGTGCCACTGCAAAAAGAATTTCAACTATTATCTAGAGTTTCTGGGATTTATCCCTTAATTTCTAGAATATCCTATTTGATGCATCTTGGTTTGGATTGCACCGGACTCTGAAATGGGTCTGGGATCACTCATCATGCTGCTTGGAGTTATTATATTTCCAGATTATTTATTATTCTCATTGGTAAGTGGGAAGGAAAAGGAAGATATGGGATAGAATTTTTTACAAGGTGTTTTCCATAGAGAGAGCAATATTGCAAAATTACATCAACCTTCCATTATTTCAATTAACTAATTTTGTTCATGTCTTGTCTTCTTGTAGCAGGAGCTAAAAGCAGCAGTGAATTGCCTTTAAGAAATTGCTGCATCGTTCGTTTGGGAAAGCAGGGTTTGTTCCAAAGGGTCTCCAGCTGACAGCCTGGTTTAGTGACTAAATACCTGTTTGAACAGAGGCTCCGAGAGGCTGCAGAAGAACCTTTGGGGTATCTTTTAAGATTGACTGGGAGTCTTAATGAAGTCAAGGTCCCTTGCCCTTGGCCTGTATTTCTATTGACTCCGGCAGTCATTAATGAGTCCCATGCTGACGAACACTGGCTGCAACAACAGCTTTGCTAAACTCTGCTGAGCAGTATTTTACTACAGGAATATGCTCAGCTGATTGTGAGCCTGGCCTAAGCATTTTGGAGGCCCTGCACAAGCACTAATTGGTGCCTCTGAGTTTCCAACAACTCCCTGCAGGAATGGTGCTCTGCTGCTTCCAGCTCCATTTGTATTTGGCCAAGAGCAGCCAGAACCTGGGAAAGGGGCTGGTTCCTCTTCAAATCAAAACCCAGCTGTGCCTTCTCAGGCAGCCCAAAGGATGTGATTGTGTAACATGGGAAATACTCCATCCTGTTCCTGTCCTGGGAGTTCTGGCAGAGCTCGGTCTGGCCAGCAGGTCTGGGGTGATCCTGAAGGATAACACACGTGGCCAGCCCCTGGCACCCCGGGCATGAGGAAACAGAGGGGCACAGAGAACTGGGCTGGCACCAGGGAAGGTGATGTGTTTTCCATGCTCTGTGCGGTCTTTGGCTGATTTTGTTCATGCCACTGTAGGCTCTTCTGAACAGCACACAACAGCTACTAAACTCACAGTGAAAACCAACCAGCTTTCACATTAAATGATTAAGAACCAAAATAATAACAAAATAGTAACAAAAATATTGTATGAACGCTTAAACCATAAGCCCTGACCCCCAGCTATTCAGCAAAAAGCACAAATATTTATCTGAGAAAATTGCTACAGGAAAGGAAGAAAAATCTCTAATGTTTGATAAAGCTTAAATCAGGTTCAACAAATTGCTTGTTTCCAACCAGCTCTGTGCCTTAGTGTGGGGGCCAAGGCCAAATGAACAGAGCTGAATCACCTGGCATGGCCAGCTTGAACCTGTTTGTGAGTCACACACCTGCAGTTACTATTAAATAAAGGAGACAACAAATGACTGGGGAGGTAAATCAAGACAGAAAGGCAAGTTACTACTTGGGCTTGTCTGGCTGAGAGCTGGTTTGTTTTTAAGGTGTCAAGGCACTTGGTGCACCCCAATATAAAATGGCTGAGATATTTAAAAAAGTGCCCTTTGTCTTATGCAGGGTATTTTTTAAAGCAAGAATAAATGGTAACTGTTATTTTGAGAAAGACTTGGAATTTCTTTTGCCTAAATGTTACATCATTCTGTTCCTTTTTGCTATTCCTCACATTATGATTTTTCAATATTTTTCTCTTGTAAACTATCACCACAAACTTTTATAATGTTAGGCACAACATATTACTTCGTAATGTCATTTATTAGCAGAAGTTTAATAGCTGCCAATAATCATAACGTGCTTACTTTTGACTACTGGGACCCCATCTGTTCTGATACTTTAGACCTAAATGAAAATTATGTAGTGCATTACTGAGTCTTTTTACACGTGGGACGTGCTGAGAATCTTCTTTTACTTGATTTCTGTTTTTTGTTTTTTTTTTTAATAAGACAGCTTTCATTGATGAAAAACCGAAATGACTGAAATTGTTTTCAGTAATATGCAAAGCACAATTTTTCTTCTATTTTCATCTCCTGATAGTCAGTATTGTTATTAAGCTTGGGTGTGTTCCTGAGTGGTAGCCTGGTGATTAACCCTGTTCTGTGCATCCTGGCTGTGTTAATTAATGTCCCTGCTGCAGTTGGTCAGTGTTCTCTTCCCTTCTTTAAAAAAAAAAAAAGAAAAAAATGTAGGTGGCTTTTAAGATACAGATTTTTGAAGACTCATGTTTAATTCTGCGGCTGGAGGTGACATCTCAGACTCTACTGTTCCACCTCTGTGAATTTCTGTGTGGATTGAAAAGGAAACCTACTGTGCAATCTTTATTTCCTGTTTATTTTACCATGTTTGAGAGCCTTTGAGTAAGGCAGCACTCTGTGGAGGTCGTGTCTGCACTTACTGTGCGATTACAAATTCCCAAACGGGGCAGGAATGGGAGGATCAGAGCTTTGGTGACAGCACTTGGGTGACTTTGACCCCGCGCCCTCCTTCACTCTGCCCGTGTTCACTCGGAACCTCTGCTTGACTTTGCTGGAGTGTTCCTAGAGCAAACATTTGCCTGTAAAAAGCACCAAAACTGATAAAGTAAGAACATGTCCTTTCTAATGCAGGTCTGAAACAATTCCCAGTTCAATGTTAGCTGTTTCAGAGGCCTGTGCATGTTATTACAATGCTGTGTAGCACAGCACATCCACATCTCTGTTCTAGTTGGCACACCCCAGCTCCCAGTGCCAGGGCAAAATAGAGTTTATTATGGAGGTGTTCTTGTAAGGAGAATATTGCTAGTTCTCAATTGCTGCTGATTTGGTGTTGTGGAAGAGAAGGCAGAAACTGGGAAGGGTGGACAAAAGGAGATTAATGTTGCGTCATGTGCTGTATATGAGCAGGCAGCTACAGCTGGGCCTTGAACTGGATATTTGGATAACTGGAGACTGGGTAATTTTTAGCTCCTGCTTGGACATGTAAACCAAGATTCAAAGTTTGTAAACAAACTTCAACTGAGAACAGGAGCTGGAAGCCCAAAACCTGTTTACTTCATTGTTGACTGGAACCTCAAGTTCTCAAAACATGGCTGCTTATTTAGCTTCTGAATGGACTTTTAAAATCCCTTCCTGTACATTTGATTTAAAAATATGGAATAACGATAGCAAGAACCTTTTGGTGCTGCATCCTGCATGACACTGGAAACTGGTTTGAAAAGCTTTGTGGTACTAAAGGGAAATATTGAGAATACTGAGAAGGTGGCAGTCTGCACCCTCTGAGGCCTCTGCCACATTTTATAAACCCGTGCCAACACCCAGCATTGGTTTCCTGCCGTCCTGGTTGCTGCAGGTGTCCTTCTAAGGTGCTGTTATCCCATCTTGTTTGGGGTCAGAGTGATGCTCAAACCAGGATGTGCTTCTTGGCCCAGCTTATCTTATTTTATGCATGTTTTTAATTAACCTTTTGTCATATGTTTGAAGACCTGTAGGCATGAGCTATGGATATAATCCTATTTTATTTTTCCAGAGAGATGCCAGCGTGGAGCTACTGCCCAGACATGAGAGCTGCAGAGTGTCCTCCTCCCCGCAGGTCAGCCCGTCAGTGCACAGCTTTTGAGAGCCTTCTTTTCAGGAGGGTGGGCAAAATGGGCTCTCTGAGGCACTTGAAAGATTCCAGTATCTTTTTATCTGAAACAAGGACATAAAAAGCAGCTGGGCATAAAATATAGCTGAACAGATGAGATACACAGTCTGTTTTCTCCTAAGTAAAAATAGATTACTGTTCATTTTGAGCCTATATGATGCCATAAGAGTTCACTTGCAGTGTAGCTGTATCTTATGCTCCAGAAGAGTTACAAAGATGAGGATGCTGCAGTTACTCACCTCCTTTGCCATTCTGATTCCGAGAGGTGTCAAGGGAAAGAGCAGATGGAGGTGCTAGGTTATTACCTACATCCTTTTCCAGTGGTTAGCAAGATTTCCTTCTGCAGTAGACCTTATGTCATGAAATACATATATAATCCTGATTCTCAAATAAGAGCACAAATCATCCCTGCGAAGATCATACTAAAAACCACAACTAAAAATCCCAGTTAGCATAAATTTTTAAACTGTTTTGCTCAACTACGACGGTGTTAAGCTTAGCAGATGTCTTCTTTCCAGTTTCTGTAAACATTTACAGTCCTATAGGGTAGGTGAACACTTAACATCAGTGAGTTTTTGGTACTTGCAGCCATAAATTATTTGGGACTCCTCTAAATATCTTTATATGCCAAGAGATGCTGCCAGGTGAGAGTTGGTCAGGTATTTAGAAACACCTTGGATGAAAACAGACTGCTTTAAGGTTTGGTTTGGTGGGTTTCTTTGGGTTTTTTGTATTCTCCTATGGCCTAAATGAAATCTTCTCCTCCTTGGCAAGGGATGCTGTCTGTGACACCTGCCTTAAATGTACCTTTTATGGCTGGGAGACAAATTTCGTTTTGTGAAGTCACCAACTGTTCTTCACTTCCCTGAGTCATCCCTGAAAGAACTAAATTTAGGTCAAGCCCTTCCTCCAGCTTTGCCTGATGCTGAGGCTCCATGTGCTGCTTGCTCCCTCTCTGTTTTCAGACCCGTGTTTTCCACAAGAAGGTGGGATAAGAAGCTGGACACCTCATCAGAAAGGGGCACTCTTGCTTTCTCCCAGCAGAAGCTGGGAATCCCAACGTGCCAGCAACGAGCTTTAGAGGTGAAGGTCAATATTTCCCAAATGCCTTTTTCCTATATGGGTGTGTTGCAAAGCACACGCCTTTCTTGCTGCTTTTAATTACTGTCTTTTTGGGGTTGCAGAAGAATTAAACTCGCCTGTAAGAGAAGAGAAAACTTCAGAGAAGTAAATCAGGAAACAGATGCACCCAGTTTTATGAAATATGATTCATAACTTCTAGCTGTACACTTTCCATTTGTTCACCCTTTTGCTGCTCTGGTTTAGATTCAGAAACTTCCTCTTGAGCCGGAATCTGAATTTAACTGTAAAGGTCCCTGGGTTATAGAAATGATGGTGTTCTGTATATATAAAAATTACCTATTTTAGTCTTTGTCTGTGTGCCAAACTACAATGCAGAAACACCTGAAATGACAGAAGACAGTTTCATTTTTCCAGGGAGCCATAAAAATGACTAATCAGAAGAGTTGATGTTATGGGTGGCAGTTGGGTATTGAGACACTGAGCAGAGGACGTGGCAGCAGCTCTTCAGGATGTCCAACATCTCCATCAAGAGTACACTTTATACACTTGTATGGTTTTATATAGTTTATTGCCTTACTTTTATTCTCCTGAATAGCTCTGGTCAAACTGTGCTGAAATTCCATTGAAGGAAATTCTGACAGGATAATGAAGAACACTACATTATTTAATGATACTTTTCTCCAGCTGAAAGTGAACAATTGGACTTTGTATTTTGCTGGCTGAGAATATACAAAAGGAGAGTAATTTTGGACACAAACCCCAGCTTAGGTGTTTTTGAGCTACACTTGTGCTTGAGGGCAAAACCAAGATTATTTGAGCTGAGTTTTGAAACTGTGTGTTACAAACACAGTAAAGAGTTTGTGTGGGGAGAGAGAGATTGACAATGCAGTGCTGTGATTCAGAATATCTCAGGGTGTAACTGCTGGTGTGTATCTGGATGTTCCTTGCATTGACTCTGAATTCAAACATGGTTGGCATTCCTCAAATGCATTGATAATGCCATGATAAAATGAAGGGTGCAACAAAATCAAACACCATTTGTTGCACATAAAAATATATGAAGTGAGGGTGGGGGAAATGGCAGTAGTGAGTTTGGACTTGCTTTTCAGCCAGTCTTCATGTCATCTTCTCAAGGCTTTCCACTCCTGGAACCTCTCTGTCTGCAGCTGTCATAAAGACATAAAAGAAAATGGGAGCTTTCTTCACAGAATTAGTCTGACAAATGTTAGCCTGAGATCTGTTTGGTTTAATGAATGTTTCAATTAAGTTATTTTTGAAGTTATATTGATGAAATTAGAATAGGGAGATCATTTCTTGGAGGAAAGTGGATTGCTGAGGCAACAGAGGGGTGTAAGGGGTGTGAGTTTCTGCAATTTCGTTAACGGCTCCTTTGAATAAGAGAACAGAATACAAATATTGTTTAAATATCACAGCTCTTTTTCTAAAGAACACCCTGATAAACCAGACCAGTGTGTTCTAAATTTTCTCCCAGTTCAGTTGTAGTCCTTTAGTCTTCAAATAGGCACAGAGAAACATGGGGACATCAAAATGTCTGTTCTTCCAGGTGGAGAGCCCTGCACTGCTCACCCAGAGGCTCCAGCACGTGTAGATCACCCAGGGTCATCCAGCTCTGGTTATCCAGACCCAAAGGTTGCTCTCTGAAAATCCTGGAGATGTGAAACTGGAAGCTCTCTCACCATTTCTGGTTTTCCTGTGGCTGTTTGCCATTTTCACTTCAGGGGCTGCCTGTTGGAAGTTTGCAGCTCGGCAAGATGAGAAACAGGAATGGCAGATCCACCCAGCCTGCAAAGTTCATGGCTGAAGGTTTGTCTCAAGTTTTTGATGGTTTGAGTTGGTTTTTCTTGTTCTGTACCAGTTCTTCCACCATCTGTGCAATTCCCATTAATAGTTGTGAGTGATTTGTGTGTCTAATTCTTCATGCAGAGTGTTGAAAATCTACCCTAAAGCTATGAAAAAATAATGGGGAAAGCATGTATAATTGAAAATAGTCTTAATCACTGGAATGTTGAAATCCACATGGCTTGGAAGACTTGAAAGATTTCTTGTTTTAGAAAAGCTGAACTGAAAAGCACTGTCATTTTCTTTAAATACATTCTTTTGAATAAAATATCAATTCCTGGTGCCAGCAGCAAGCTTCTAAACATGTTCAAGATGACATGATTGATAACAAGAATGCTATTCTCAAGATGTTTCTAATTCCATCTCTCCATATCAAAAATGTTAAACTTTCAACCTGATATATGATACAATAACGAATCTTTAAACCAAAGATTAATATTTTTTTTAAGACCAAATGGTTACTGGGACTGAATGGAGATCTGAGGGCAGGTTGCTGGCTCTAGAATCTGGATAAATTCTAGAAGCTGCCTCTTGAGTACAAATAATTTCCCTCTTGATCCTGCAACGGTGGGCACAATCTTGTTGCTACCACAAAACTAGAATCAAATAATAAGAAATGTTTGGTTTCTCTCTCCACATCTCAACACTAAGTAAGAAATGTTGGCTTTCATGACTTCTTGGTAAGTCTGTACCACAGAGCTTCCAGGTTTTGAAACTTTAATGGCCAGCATCTGATTTGAGATGAGAATCCTGTTCCAGTTTGGGAACTTTGGCTGTCTCTCATGCCATGGCAGAATGTCAGCAATGTTGTCTTGGCCAGCAGTGGTCTTTTTCCACCCGTGGAGAGCCTGGACCCTGGAAGAATGTCCAGTTTTTCCAGGCAAGAAATGATGCCACAGTCTGTGGAGATAAAGGGTAACCTAAATCATCCAATCTTAACTTTGAGAACCAATGAAAGAACTCTTGTTTTGTAATTTGGAGTCAGAATCATGAAATACCAAAAGTTCATTTGATCTTTTCCTAAATATGTCTGAATTAGACCAGCTCCCAAGGTCCTTGCCTGCTCTCAGTAAAGAGCTGGGTTTTGTTTTTCCAGCTGAACAAGGTGATCTCTCAGAGCGTTGAGGCAGACACACGTTTGAAGGTCAATGTCATTTCTCATCTAGTGCTCGCCAGCTGGCAATCTCCACCTGTAAATCTCTGAATTAACATCATGGCTTTAAAACAATTAAATTTCAGGAACAATATGTGTCTAATTAATGATAGTGGGACTTGGTATGGGAAAGGACAACCTTCTCCATTTTAATTTAAAATGTGTCAGAGTGCCCGACTTGGTATTATATTACTGTACATCAGTGCCAGACAATGACAGTACTGTAAATAGTATTAACTGGCTGGCTTAGGGAAAACCAAGAAAATTTACAGTTGATGTATCAAATTACAGCTCAGGTTCCAGCCTCAAATTGTAGGCTTGTCAGAAAACATGGTGAAATAAGAGGAAAATGCTCATTAGTTTGGAATAAAGTGGAAGCAGTTCCCTGGGTATTTAGTTTGGGTCATACCCTGGAAGCTTCCTGCTGGTATCTCATGGAAGGCTTTCTGTAGAGCCTCTAGACTTTTTGACTGGCTTCAGAAGGAGGAAAAAAGCCTTTTGGGTCCATTGGAAACCAAAGTCCTTGCAGCTTTTCAGTTCAGTCAAAAAAATATCTTTGAGGGGCAGAAAGTGTTGGGTGGGATCAAGGATCTCTCTGTGAGTGTCACACACAGAGCCAGGAGGAGGAACAGGACAGGAATTGCTCTGACATTCAGGAGTAGGGCCAAGTGTGTGATTTCTGTGTGATTCACTTGCTGGACTCCACACTGGAGCAGGCTTCATCCTGCTGAAGTGCAATCTGCTGAGCCCAGGCTTCTATAGAAACATTTATTTCAAAAAATACCCATGTTTTTCAGTCCGCCCCAGCTGTTGAGAGTTCACCCTCTTAAAATTCTCTTCCCGCAAGTGAAGCTCATAAACAAAATGCAAAATCTGACTAGAAAAAAACCCGAGCCGCTCTTTTGGGAAAAAAAAATTCTCTTGCAACTCCATCCTTTAAAATGCATCTTAGCTCTGTGCAGTGGATCTTCTCCTGTCTAGCTTGCAGCCATTACTCTTGGACTTTTCACCTCCAGCAGTTCCTCCCTATTCTTGTTTTGTTGTTGTATTTACATTGCACTGATCTATCCCCTCTGTGCAGTATCATTTTCCACTCCCCGCTTCTTCAAATGTGATGGCCTCACATCCTCAGCCTGTGTAAATTCGATTAGTTCTCCTCTGGCTCGGAGTAAATCAGCAGGGCTGCCGTGGATTTACACCAGCTCAGGATCTATCCTGGGGCTTTTAATCATTGTTACAGCCCCTCTTCAAGTAATCAATGGCACATTTGTACTGTGCTGGGCTGCGGGCTGAGCTCCAGCCTCAGGAGAAGTTCTGGTCTTGGTTCTGTTGATTGAATTTCATTTAAAATGAGAGTCCCACGTGTGTAGCTGGGGGCACAGCTGGGACTTTCCTCACCTGAATATGGCAGAGTAATGGTTCTAAATCCAAAAATATATCTCTGTGTCCCTTTTGGATGTTGGCTCTCGGGAGGATTCATTGCTATTTCCTTCAAATCCATGTAGCCAAAGAAGAGAGTTATTAAAAAGTAGATAAAGAAAATGAAAGATGGATTCACAAAGGGAAGGGAGTTAAGAGTTAACTGGGTTTTCGTTGCTGCCAGATTGCATCTAGTTTTCAAATGCTTTCTGGGGGAGGATACTCAGATTTCCCATCTCCAGCTGGGTTTGGGTTTCCAAATCTCTGTCAAACTGAGCCCGTTTCCTTGGTAACAATCTCGCTCTCCCACCTATGAATAAGGACAATTGCTTCTTTCTGCTGAGCGGGGATGGTGGAGCCAAAAGAGAAGGAAAAAGGTGAGTCTGCTGCACAGAACCTCCACACAGATTCCAAGTGGTTGGGTCTCAGCGGACTGGGTAGGGATTGCAGGAGTTAGGTAAGGATGGGAAAAGATGCTGCACACACCAAGCTTTCCTCCAGACTTGACAGTTTTGCTCCATCTGGGTGCAGTTCTACATATGAACAGTTGCAATGGTGAATGAAAAATGTGTCTTGCATATGTGGATGCTTGGGAAGTTTGGAGGTTTTTGTCTTCTCAAGACATTTCCCTTTCCCCTTTGGCTGAGCTTGACTAGGCCCTACGTCTATATCTAAGGTCACTTGTTGGTTTGATGTTAGTGGCCAAGCTCAAGATCTTTGAGACCAAAATTATAATTTAGAAGTAATGTATCATTTTTTTCCCCTCTTCATTGTGCTAGAAAACCAACCAAGATTTCTTCAAGGTTTTCAGTCACCCCTCAAGATTTTTCCATGTTAATGCTTTAGATTTCAGGCAAATTTGAGGCCACTAGACTCTGTCCATCTTGGTAGAAATTATTTTATTTCTTCTGGGCTGTGGCAGAGGTGGATTTTTCTGTGAAGTCCTTCTTTTCCTCTCCTGTTGGAGTCCTGCTTTAATGGACGTGCCTGTGCTGTATGTGATATGTTTGATACACACTGGGTCTCTGGATGGCTTTGTAACACTCTGACGATTCCATCCCCTTATCCAGCCTCCTGCCTTGGTTTACATTATGTGATGGAGCTGACACTTCAATTATAATTTTTGTCAAATACTAATAGACTGTTCAAACATGAGGACGCCTAAAAACTAATTTTCTCCTTCCTTGTCCCAATTATTCATCAACAAAACGGTTTGCTTATTCACTGAATTGATTTTCTATTACTTTTTGAAATATAAACCCACAGTAACTCTTTGTGATACTGTTACAGATACTGCATCAATTATTCCCTGTAATTGCTCCATCCCCCCATTCACACATCTTTCTTCAGTCCCTGTCTTTGGTTGATGGACATTTTTCAGACAGAGCTAAGACTGAGCTTTGACTCGTACGTGTCCCAACAGGATTGACATTTCCTGTCTCTCCTGGACTATTCTGAGAGCTTGAGTCTTGGCCAAAGCACTGGTGATGGATTTGTCAGCATTTGCAGTGCTCAGTTTAGTCCCAGCTGTGGAGAACCTTGCCAGCTGCGCATAAACCTAATGAGACAATTGTTAATGGGGTTGGTGGTTGGAGCCTGGGTCTTCAAAGGTCAGCCTTAAAACCTGCAACTGCGTTTTTCTGAGGTGGTCCAAGCGTTCTGTCTGCAGCCCGAGACAGCCTGTAATCCAGAGAACCATGCAGAGAATAAACAGGGGACTAATGGTTCCTCCAGTGGACACATAATGTGTATTCTGACTCTTGTAAAGAGGTGATTTGCAGGACTGGAGATAATCCCACCATACTTTATAATTTAAATGTCACTCAGCATGTATGCTGACATGCAGCTGATTAACAGCAAACTTTGGTGGCACATTAATTAGTGTTTAATCCAGAGACTCTATTAAGATGTGATAAAAATACCTTTTTCTTCCAGTACTCATTCAATTACAATGCACAAATGATCTCGACCATCTTCTGAGTTTCACATGTTTCACTTAAAAGCCTAATAACCACGTCTCACTTCTGTGAAAGTTGGCACACACACAACAGACTCCCAAGATACAGCTTGGATTAATGTGAAGTGCTTATGATAAAAGAGCAATTGTACATTTTTTAAAGAATAACTAATGCCAATAAATATGGCTTAGATGAGTCTGTTATTTTAGCATCTTTTGTACACTGTTGATATTCCCTTCTCTCCCCTTCTTTTGCTAAGTGCTCTGTGTAGTTTTGAGACTATCATTTATCTTTCAGCACCTCTTTGTTTCTTTCCTGAAATCAATGGCTTAAAAGAATGTGACTTAAAAAAAAGGGGGGGGGAAGAGGGAGTTGTGCTCCTGGATGGAATTATTTGTAAATAATTTATCTTCTTGCAGTGGTTTTCTGTTCTTTCTCCAACATTCTTGCATCTACTTCTTCCTTGCTGGAGCCCACAATGATTTTCTCTTTTGCAGATAGGAGTTATTGTGCTGCAAGCTCTCTTTTAGAGCAGTTGTGCCTTTCTAGTGAGAATATTAATGCAGAGTTCTGGTGGCATTGGCCACAATTCGACAAGGAAGAGCCCAGGATTTATTTGGTGGGGGGGAGAACCCATAGGCTGTAGCCAATAGAGCTGTATCACATTCTGTGTGTGCTTTTCTCTCTATCCAAGGATTTATTTATGTCTCTCTTTTTTTTATTTATTCAGTGCAACCCCCTGTGACTGCTTTAATGTCCACAATCAGATGTGTTTATGTTTTCTCATCAGCTAGATTTGAAATCAATGTGCTCTTCCCTTGCCAGTTTTTATCTTGCAGCATCCTTACACCCAAGGAAGACGTGGCTTTGAAAATCTCAGATTTGGTCAGGATTTCCTGTTCTGAGATTTTTCAGGAACTTTACTGATGTGTCAGGTACAGTGCCCACAATGAACAACGATCACTGTAAATCAGCCGAGGTCAAACCAAGAAAAGTGCCACCACTTTGGGCTGTACCCAAATTTCAAACCTTTGTAAATTGTACCTCAATAATCAATGAAGGCAGTGGGTTTTTAACACCTGCTGGTGTACAGCAGGGTGGTTGGTTGTGGTGAGCAGGGAACTTCTGCACTGGGAATAGAAACTTGGATACTGGAATGGAAAAACCACTCCCGAAGATATGGCCTTGTTTTGTGTCACATGTTCAGACAGAGAGGCCTTTCCTGTGTCATTGTCTCCCAGAGCACCTGTCTAGACATGAACAGACATTTCCAGATTGGGATGGGGGAACTTAAACCACAGAATTGTTATTTTGTAGTCCCAGATTTATCTATTGGGTTTGCTGTCATGTGTTCTCATTGCTTGCCATCATAACCACTGCAGCTGAAATACCCTTCTGAGATCAGGAGCTGCTCTGAAATTGGATTATTTATTCGTTTTAACTTTAGAAATGGACTTATCTCTAACACTGTGACAAGCATCTTCTATCTCTGTAGAATGGGCTAAGGCTGCACCCTTGGATGGTGTAAATCCAGATGGGTTCACTTAGGCCCAAGTCAGCACACAAACTGGGAGTCTGGTCTACACATTTCCACAAAAGCACCGAGCACTGGGCCCTGCCCTTGGTTTGCCTTTACCTCCTGGGGATGGGAGATGCTCCCATTGCTACCTAGCTCCAAACACAGTATCTGGTTGCCATTTAAATAGCAATTGCTGTGTTGCTCTTCTTTATATTTTAGTTTCTGTCTTTGCAGTATCTCTCAGACACTGCAAACTTTCTTCTCAGCCTTCCTGGCTCCCTTTCAGCACTGAAAGCCAGCCTACTGTTGCTAAATGTCAGCAATGCAGCTACCCACGCTTGGACTCAACACCTCCCCTCCCTCTGTCTGTCTCCTCTTTCCATGTGGCAAATGACAAGTTTTCAGGAAAAGCACAGCAGGTGCTTGCGCTCTTGTGTGTCTCAGAGCTTCCAGGACCTCCCAATATTGAATGAAGGTGATATTTCCCTAGAATACCCTCTTCACCCCATTTCCAGTATAAAATAAGACAGAGGAATTGACATCTGACAAGACATTATTCCTGTCAGGCTTTTAACCTTATTGTTCGACATAACTGAGGCTAAACCTTGCCCTGGAGTCGGCGATCATTTTGCACTGAGGGCCTGAGCTCCGTGAGATTTCATTCCCACATGAGTTGTATGTTTTAGCATAGGTATTTGATGTGGAATGGTACATCCTTGTTCTTAGTGGGGAAAGAAAGTGTCCTCAGCCTTTATCTCAAACTCTATCCCCACACCTTTTTTCTTTCCTCCTGCTTTTCCCCCGCTGCTTTCCGCTTGTGTGCAGTTTTTGGGCAGCTTCCAGCCAAAGGCAGCATTGTCAGGTGTGAAGGGAACGTCTGCTTTGCCGGGTTGAAGCATGTCTGGGCTGGGATGAAGTGGAGGGAACAACCTCCTTGTGGTGGTGTGAGTTCAGCACTGGCTGATGGAGGCCCTGTCACCTCTGCAGGGGCAGCTCCCAGCACGGCGCTCGGAGCAGCACGACAGAGCAGCAGCCTCGGGAGCCCCCACACCCTCCCATGGTGGCTCAGGGCCAGATTTCCCCTCCTACACACGAGGAATGTCATTATTCAAAGGGAAAAATGGAGAAGCTCCTGTTGTTGCACTGGCACAGCTACAGGAGGGACCAACCTGAGCCAGCTTGAAAAGGAGCTGCTCAGGGTTCAGTGCCACTGTCCGTGCAGGGCCACCGAGCAAAACATGGGCTGGGAAATCCATTTGGGGTTTGAATGAGCCTTGCAGCTCCTCTGCTGCTTTTCACAGAATCCCAGAATGGTTTGGGTTGGGAGGGACCTTAAAAATCATCTTGTCCCATCCCCCTGCCATGGGCAGGGACACCTTCCACTGTCCCAGGCTGCTCCAAGCCCCAGTGTCCAACCTGGCCTTGGGCACTGCCAGGGATCCAGGGGCAGCCACAGCTGCTCTGGGCACCCTGTGCCAGGGCCTGCCCACCCTCCCAGGGAACAATTCCTTCCCAATATCCCATCCAGCCCTGCCCTCTGGCACTGGGAAGACATTCCCTGGGTCCTGTCCCTCCAGCCCTTGTCAATTGTCTCTCTCCAGCTTTCCTGCAGCTCCTTCAGGCCCTGCAAGGCCACACTGAGCTCAGCCCAAAGCTTCTGCTCTCCAGGCTGAACAATCCCAGCTCTGGCAGCCTTTCCTGCCAGCAGAGCTGCTCCATCCCTCTGATCATCCTGGTGCCTCCTCATAAACATCTCTTCATGGTGCTCCTTAATAGATTTCACCAGCATCTGCCCTGGAAAGTAAAAGCAAACCAGGACAGAGCTGAGCCCTGGCTTTGACTGCAGTTTTGGCATCCCAGCTGCACTTTGATTTTTAGGAAGCAGCTGTTTTGTAACTGCTGGATGTGAGTGAAATGAGTTTAACATCCTTAACGTATCAGGTTACCCTATTGCATTCTGTAATGGAGTGTTGGAGGAATAAGGTAACAAAGGAAGTGATTATCAAATGTCCTAGAAAAATTTAACATTGACCTGGACTTTCAAGTGGGCAAAGACAGAATTATAAAGTAGTTCCATTTCCTTTGATTTTGCTGCACTTAAGTGTATAAAATGTTATGTTGATTATCCCAACAGCATGAATTTGTATTGTAGGAAATCTGCAGGAATACTGGTTGGAAATGTCCTCCTAGTTTGATTATTTATTCTTATCATTCAGATGTATTGCACCGAGCAGATATTCACAATTTGTCTGGTTATGTAATGCAGAAATTTTCTGTCGTGGGGGAATATCAAAATCATTATTTTAGGAGTCTCATCCTTTGATAGAACAGTGCTGTTTGCTTAAATACTTAATGGAGAGATCCCTTTTATGAAACAGAGAAATGCCTTGATCAGATATTCAGACTTCAAACCTCACCCCCATTACCATGCATGTGAGTACAAGGCAGTGCCATTCCTTCAGGTAAGGTTACAGCATTCATCAGAGCTTGGGTTTATAAAAGGATTTCCATGGAGCTGATCAGATACCTGTCTGACTCTGCTGACAGATTGAGTCAAGTATCTTTTCACTTGCAGATTGATTGGAGTGCAAGATTAATTTAGTGTCTTCCAAACCACTTTCCTACAAATCCTTTTATTTTACCCTTCGGTTGCCCTGAAAAAAACCTTGCTGTCTTTTTAATATGATGCATAATAGAACAGTTAGCCTATATTACTTCTGACAGTGTTGGTAAAAGCATACATTAAAATGTGATATGGAGAAGAAAATAAGCTTTATTGATAGCAGCCAAGGTTAGAGGAAAGCCACTGTTCTGTGATCCTATTTGTGTTTCCACCTTTGCATTATTATTCAAGGGAGCTGAGCTTTTTTGGCTTTGGATGAGAAAGAGGAACAACTTCCACAGGGTGTTTATGAACAAGCCCTGGAGTTATTCAGACAGAATTACTGGAATAAAACAGAGGAGGGAGTGTGACCATGCCTTTTGTTGGAGGCTGTATCTGATATATTTGAAATAATGAGTTTCTGTCCAGCCTGCTGCAGGCAGGACCAGGGCACGGAGGGGGAACCCTGGGGCTTCCACACAACAGGAGTCTGGTCTTGGGTGAGAGGATGGAAATAACTTAAAATAAAGACTGTGCCTTCTACCTGCTGATGTGTAGAACACCAATATTTGGAAAAATGAAATGACTGTATTATTCCACTGACTTGAATACCTGAAATGTGTGAGAGAAAGTTCATTCATTCCAGCATCTTCAATTACCTGAACTGATCCAAGGCTCTTCATACCTATTTTTCCTGCAGTATGGGTAAATATTGTCTTTATTTCTCGTGGTCGTTTTCTGGTTTTGAGTAATTTGTTCCAGTACCTGAATATATTGTTTATGCAAGACAAGGAATAAGGACAGTTTGTTTGGAATTTTTTATGGGTTTTGCATGCTACAATTTTCTAATCTGCTTCAATTGTTTCAGTTCTTTAATTGTTCCTGCAAACACTTATATCCTGTACAACCTCTATGAGGAACGTAGCTATTTTAAGGATATACATAAAAGCTGGCAATTACATTGTCTTATCAAGTTTTTGCAGCTTATTAAGTTGTTCAGTGGTACTGGAAACGATTAGACTCAATACTGTAGGAATGAGAGCCTAAACCAGGAACCTGGGCTTTCAAAGCTGTGATATCCTGGAACATTCCACCTGCTGGATGGGCTTCAAAGGCACTGGCAAGGAGAAATCATTCAGGGTGGAATGAAAATGTGTCCAGGTTTGAATAAAAGCAAGAACGCATTAACAGCTCCTCGTAGTGGAAGGCTGGACAGACCCAGTTACTGCGGGGGGCTGCTCTGCTTTGTTAAAGAAGTGGTGAATAAACATCTTCAAGATGAGTTCACGTGGCCCCCAGCCACAGCAGAATGCACTCCTTGGCTGACAGGCAGCAAATGTGATCCTGGTTTTCTTCCTGGACAATGCACCAGCCAGATCCTGTGCCAGGAAAAGGAATTGTGGTTGCACTTCTCTCTTGGGATGGCAGCAGAGACAACTTCAACAGTCTGATTTCTCTGCCCTCCTCATCCTGGAGCTGTTTACCACTGAAGGATTTTGTGGGACTGTGCTAGCAAAGGTGTAAGTGGAAAATCAAAGAAACTGAAACACTTTTGCAAACCCATCAAGCTTAAAAAAGCAGGTTTTTTAATCAAAAAATCCCAAGGAAAGCCCTGCAGGGTGTGCCATGAAATGAAATTGTTTGGCTTGCAGAAGAGACTCTGACATAAAATAAGCAGACCTGTACAAATCGTGAAAATGTGAAGCAAAGAGCTCTATTCTGTGTATTATTAGAACAAGAAGGGCTGGGTTATCCATACTCTTGGCAGTAGTGGGAGACAGGACAGGCAGTAGGAAGTGTGGACAGATCCACGACCATCCACTGATCTTTCAGTTTTACCAGCCCCTGAATGGCTGGAAACCTTTTATCTGCACAGCTCCTGAGTTTATTTTGCCTCCTTTTCACTTATTCTCTTTAAAAATGAGATGCAGCGTTTCTGCCAGCTGAATCCTGCAGGACAGAGCTGGGATCCTGCGTGGAAGGCGCATTTCTGCAGGGAGGTGGGGCTCTCGGTGTGCAGGATGCTGAGGAGCTCGGGTCCGGGTGCTGAACCCTCCAGCCTTTCTGCAGAGGGAAAAACTTTACATTTTGTAACGTTCTGATGGCAAAATAAACTCCTCAAGAACTTGGAGCCATATGTTGGACAGCTGCTGGGAGCCAGCCCAGGAAGAGGGTGGAGCAGCCTGTGTGTAATCTCTGAGTAGCTGTTGTGTTACTGGAGTTCAAAAACATGGAAAAAACTTGGATGTTGGTTTTAGCTGGAAATTTTCTTTGCCTAAATTAGTCTTCCCAGATGCTACAGAATAATTCAGTGAAGATAAATAATGTACAGAAAGAAGAGATGCTTCTAAAAGAGCTTTGCAGTAGATTAGTTTCAACTGTGTGTACATAAACACACATTTACACACAAATAATTTATATATATGTCTATATGAACTTAACCAAATATTTGCAGGCTCTTTCAGAGTTAAGTATTTTTGAGTTTTCTTGGAGAAACTTTCATTATGATTAATTATTGTCAAAGTCTTGATCTGGAGAGATAAATAGAGATGTATATTTGTACAAAATCTGATTTTGCATAGTTTATAAGAAGTTATTTCTCAACAGCCCGGTTTGAACTTACAAAAAGTCAGTCTGCTCTTTTTAAATAGTCACCAGCTGTGTTATTTTCTTTCATTCATTCAGCTAATTTCCCCCATATTTAAATAGCTTGAGAGCTATGTTAAGGCTTCATTCTGTTCAAAACTCAAATTAAAATGCTGATTTCTGCAGTGCCTGGCATTTCTGACGAGCACTTTAGCGACTAGCTCTGATCTCTTTATTAAAGAGTTTACATGACAGTTGCAATTTCAGGGGGAAAATAAAAATAAGCAAACAGCCTTTTCCCCCTGACGTGGCTGTTTAGAGCTCAAAGCGGCTCCTGCCTCGTGCCCGTGACGCAGCCACACGCTCTGCCTTCGTGGGACGTTGGGTTTTTCTTGGGAAATATTTTGAAGGGAAATAGTTCTCAGGGATTTTTCACAAATGGAATGTGACAACTCCAACGAACTGTGTTCCCTTCCAGGCTGGTTGGTGAGGTGCAGGTAGACAGATCTCTTTTGAACGCTCTTCCTCAGATTTCACCGGTTGCCATCGAGCAGCCAGAAAGAAACATGAGGCTTGTAAAGTGTGGGAAAGCAGCTGCCTCTGACAGGCAAAAGGTCCAGTCCAGGTCATTTCCTTTGACTCCAATAAGATTTGACGAAGACACAAAGAGGCTGGGCTGCAACAAGGAGAAATCTATCTTTGTTCTGAATGTAGCTTGAACTACTGACCCAAGACGTTTGCTACAAGGTGCTCCGGAGCAGCCCTGCAGGTTCCATGACCGGTGGTGTTGCTCCTGTCTCTCGCAGACGTCTGTTAAATCAGGATAGATGCTGTACTGAGTTGAGAGAAAATGAAGTGCTAACACCGAGTGCAGGAAGAGAAGATTTATTTAAAGCACTTGTCCCTCTTTGGAAGACAAAGCAGTAGATTTAAGTTAAAGCTGCCAATATGGATCATGCTGGAGATCAGCAACATTGAAACCAGCACTGTCAGCCTTCTGCAAACTTGTCCTTGGGCTCTTCTGAAGAGGTAGCAGAGTGGACAGATGGCTCTGAGCTCCTTGCCTTGGTGCAGCATTTTAATTCTACAAGATTTCTCCATGAAAGGAACTCAGAGATAACCCCAGCCCTGATTAGTTGGCAGAAGGTTCTGGTCGTTTTTGGGAACACATCTCTGGAGGGGGTTACTGATGATCCCTCTCATCAGTTCAGACCCTTTGCAGCCCTCCAGCTCCGCGTGCCGGGGTTGGTGCAGGAGGAAGGGCACTGCTGTCACCCTGCCCCAGGGACAGGTCACAGGGATGGACAGAGGAGGCCTGGCCTCAGCTGGGCGAGTCACAGGCACTGCTGCGGGTGTGTGCAGGACCCGTAAACAGCCACCCTTACAAAATGATTTGAACACAAGTAGTCTTACCCAGAAGGAAAGAGAGAAGGTCTGTGTTATCAAGCCAAGATTTAATCTTTCCAATCAGCTTTTGATATGGGAGAAACCCATGGAGGAATTTGAAATGTCTAAAATGACAGAAAGAAGCTATAAATATTTGTAACCATCTCATTGTTCAGCCTGGAGAGCAGAAGCTTTGGGGTGAGCTCAGTGTGGCCTTGCAGGGCCTGAAGGAGCTGCAGGAAAGCTGGAGAGAGACAATTGACAAGGGCTGGAGGGACAGGACCCAGGGAATGTCTTCCCAGTGCCAGAGGGCAGGGCTGGATGGGATATTGGGAAGGAATTGTTCCCTGTGAGGGTGGGCAGGCCCTAGCACAGGGTGCCCAGAGCAGCTGTGGCTGCCCCTGGATCCCTGGCAGCGCCCAAGGCCAGGCTGGACATTGGGGCTGGGAGCAGCCTGGGACAGTGGAAGGTGTCCCTGCCCCTGGCAGGGGGATGGGTCAACCCCCCCCCCCAGGTCCCTTCCAACCCAAACCACTCCATGACTCTCTGATTTTCAGGTACATCCTCCACTAGCCCCCCACCTCTGCTAACCTCCACTTTTCCTGGCTCCTTCCCACCTTTTAGTCTGAAGCACCTCCTTTTTCGTCACCTGCCAGTTGCTCAGCTCCTGCCCTTCCCCACTTTATCCACCATCACTCAGTCCTTTTTTTCCCTTTGGCATTCCCCTTTTGTTTCTTGCAGAAACCCTCTGGGAAGAGCTATTCAGGGGCATGGTGATTTGGGAAGGCTTTTTTATGGGTGAAATACAAATCCATCAACATCCCTGCAAAGTCTTTTGGAGGTTACTCTGGTGAAACGTGGCTCGTGGCCTGGTTCTGTGCAGGCTGTGCTGCAGAGCCCACAGGCTGAGGGTTTCTCATTCTCGTGGTTCCTGGGGCTGCCTCGAAGGAATGAATGATGCTGTCAGCTCCTCGGTGCTTGTGCTGCTGTGGGCAGGGATGCAGACCCACACTCAGCTTGGGTTCCCCACCTTGATTTCAGCCTGGATGACCGACGTGTCTCTGCCCTGTCTGGGTGTTGGCCATGACTGCTCCCCTCACTCTGGCTGATGTGTGAAGGCAGTAGGAGATGGATTAAAAAATAATAAAGGTTTAAACTTCAGTACAGAAAGCCTTTCAGAGGTGATCCTCAAAGAAGAATGAGGGAGGGAAGGCAGAAAAAAGGAATGTGTAGCAATATTAGCACAAACCAGCTGTTTTGCTTAAGCAAATTAAGACTTTTTTCCCATTCTCAATTGTTGTGCCTTGTGCTGTTGGGATTGTACAAAGAGGCTTATCCAACATGATCAGTTGATTTTGTGATGTGGAGTGATGCTGTCAGAGGAGTTGATCACAGCTGATCTCACAATGCAAACAGTGACATTTGTTTTAACCCGTGGAAGGCAGAAGCAAGAGTGTCTGTGTCACACCTGCCACTTCATCTAAAGTTTTAATGTGCCACTGCTCTTTATGTGATGTCTGCTTAGTAGGAAGAGAGGGACTAAAGGCACAAACAGAAACTGCTTTGCCTTTTGACTTGATTGGCCCCTGAATCACACAGAGCAGACAATTAGTACTGCACATATTTTCATTTCTCAACATTTTATATCAAATTCCTAGTAGGAGAGGAGTTCTAGGAGTCAAACCAAGTCATACCAAGCTCTTGCCTATCCAGGGGTCAGTAAAACATCTTACTTTTCTTATGTCACCAGAGGAAAAACCTTTGGACTTTAGACTGGATATTCACATTCCGTTAGATTATAGGCAGGGAGTTAAACTGGGCAAGCTGGAAAAAAAAAGTATCCAATTGTTTGTGCCTAAATGTGTTTTCTTCTGAAAACACTTCCTGAATTAAAATGTAATTGGAATTTCCATCCCAATATAAGATGGAATATTTGTATGGCTTCCCCCCACCACAAGAAGAACATCCATTTTCCAGCTAACCTCTGATAAAAACTATAATTTAATCTGCAGTTTTGATAGCAGCAGAAGGCCAGATTGGAACAAATGTGCTCAGACTCCATTTCCTCGCTGTGATCCATCAGTTCATTATGTCAAGGTCAAAGCTAAAAATTTTAAACTCTTTTTATTTTACAAAATTGAAAATGTCAGGAAATGTCAGGATTAGGAAGAGTGTTGACAGAATCAATGCTACAGAGCATCATTTCTGAGAGCATCAGAACAAACACCTCCATGCTGAGGAGCTCTTGGCTCCTCACAGAAGGATTTGCTCCTCCCCAGCTGAGCAGCAGGGACTTTATTAACCCTCAGCAAGGCTTTGCAGCGCCTTGGTTTGCTGGCAACAGATAAATCCCCCTGCTTTAGATTTGTTCTGACTTCTCCCTGTCCTGTGTCAGTAGTGAGAGGTCAGTTTAAGGAGCCTCCTGCCCCTGCCCTTGTTTTCTCTCCGAGCTCCAGCCAGCCTGGAAGGCTTTTCCCAGGAATGCAGTGGTCCCATGAAGGATGGCCACCCTTTGTGTCCTTTCACCTTGGACTGCTGCTGCCATGGAAAAAGTCATGGATTTTGTGGATGATGTTTTGCTTTGTTGTCTGCTTTAAGCTCCTTAATTGAATTAGCAAAGTCTTCTATGGTTTTTTTTTTTTTTTGAAAAGTAGTGAACTGAGCCCAGTACAAGTCTCCAGTAAACAAGAAAACAGAAGAATGACTGTTCCTTTCATGCCATTAGGTACTTAAGCACATCCTTAATTTTATTTGGCATTGCAGTGAAACCTAGCAATTTTTAAAATATCTTTCTCAATCAGTTAAATAAGGTAATAAATTGCAAACAGAGAAGACAGAGGCAGCACAGCATTTTAAACAGCAGACCTCATCCTTTGCCAGCCCCTCTGCCACAAAACCTGCAAAACAAACACACAGTAAAGCAGATGTCTGAATTCTGAGCAAAATATTTTAAAACATAACTGTCTGGCTGGAAACTGGGAAGGTGGCATTGATCCCAGGAGAATTTTCTTGGTAGTGCTTTTTTTTTTTTTTCTTCTTTAAAAATTCATCCTGATTTAATCGTAATTGATTTGCTGAAATTCAATTATTCATTCAACTTCTTCAGAGCCCCAGTGCGTGGCTTGGTCTCCCCACAGTGAATGAGTTAAACATTTCTCAGCTTCTGTGTCCCCAAGGTGAGGGTTTTGTTTAGAAGTACCTTCAGGTAATTGTTAATTCTTTTAGGCAAGTGACAGTGTTGTGGCAGCTGAGTTAACTCATCAGAAGGCTCTGTCACAGACCTAGGGATTGATCTAATTCACATTTCCACACAGAGATTGCAGTGGTCACATCTGAGTTGCACTTTTATGCTGTGGATGATGTGAGTCCCTCCCTTCCCAGCCCTGTGCTGGTGCCTGTCCTGCTCCAGCCCCCAGCCAGCCCTGCCCTGCCCTCGCAGAGCTGGGGAGCTGCTGGGGCAGCTCTGCACTCCGGGGGGAATCCCAGTGGTGTGCCAGGGATGCCCCTGCTCCCGGGGGCTGTGGGAGCAGAGCCTGTGCTGCATCCCCAGCTCGGGAATCACCCTCTGGCCCCCACGGAATTCCTTCTGCAGCCATTAACACACAGAATAAGGATGAGAGGAGAGGTTGCTTTGCTGACATCAAAGTGCCTCTGTCCATATGTCCCGTTTTGTATGAGCTGCTGCTGCTGCTGCTGCTGGAGGCTCAGAAATCCCAAATCCTTGCTGTCCTGGTAAGCCATAATTCCATGAGTTGGTTCCCATTCCCCACCTGCTCCTTTGCTACTGCTCTTTGCTTTGTTTTACAGCTGCCCACAGCTTTTTGTTTTGCCCCAAGCAGATTTGCGTTGATAGTAAGTTTTTTAATATCTTTGTAGCTTTACTGTTCTCCTGTTTTTTATGAATTTATTAAGATTTTTTAAAAATAAGACAGTTTTGCTCCACAGGTTCATTTCCTAAGAGATTCTCCCACAGACAGGAAAGCTTTTCCAATTCCATCTTAGTATTTTCATTCTTGTTCAGCTGGTGATTTTATTTCCTTTTCTTACATTCTCACTTCAATTGACTTCTGTCTCTGTCAGAATTCCTTCAGAAAGTGGGTTGGTACAAGATATCACAGGTTTAGTCCGTGGACTCCTGCTTAGGCATTTTCCTGTTTCTATGGAAGACACTAATCTTCCTTTACAATAAAACAAATTAATAAGCTGCACAAAATTGAAAAGGCAATTTAATTGCCAGTGCTTAATGCATTTTCTTAGAATAGTTAAAATCCCACCAAAGGTGGGATACAAGTGGTACCAGGAACTCTCAACTGAAGAACTAAAATAATGGGAGCAGAGTCACTGTGAAAAAAAAATTGACAAGACATCTTTATAAAGTTTCTTTTATTTATTCAAATGTTATAAATATCACAGGGAGTGATAACTTGGTTTATAAATTGAGGGAAGAAAGTAAATGTGCCAACCTGGAAAAAATATAAACAATTATACTGTCAGTCATTGTGTGAATTATTCATTTGAAATATCTTTTAAGAGTTTTTCATTTTGTCTGTAAGGCAAAGAAACGTATTTATAGGAGTAAAATGTACTAAATAATTATTGAAGTATGCATCAAAGTATTGCTTTGATTATTTTAGAATAAATATTCCAAACTGCCACTTCGGATTTTATTGTCAAGCGGTGGAATATTTGATGTCTTCTATAAGATTTCAAACCTGAGGCAAACAAATTTATAAAAAAAGATCAACTTTTATCTTTCAAAGGAAGAGCATCCCTGTCTTGAGTGACTCAGAAAAATATAAACATAATCAACAAGTTGGCAAATAGCAAAGTAATGAAAACGGTATTTCAATTAATGGGAACCAATTCTGACTTTGACAAATTTGTGTTTGCAGCTCCACATCCTCTGCTGCTTGCCAGTGTTTGTGTTTGCAGCCTGCACTGGTTTGTACAGAACTTTGGATTAGCAGGTGTTTAGGAGGTTTGTGAAAAACTGTGAAATACACAGATCATATTTTTTCTCCTTAAAAGCACATAGTCATTCACCAAAATAATTCCCAAGTTTTGTATGGGGCAAAACAAATATTCCAGCTTGTGTTGAGAGCCATGGGAAGTTTTCTTGCACATGTTGAACTTGGATAAAAGTTAATTAAGGGTAGCTCTCTAGTCAGCCAGCGGAATTCCATGTTAATAAATCTATTTTTTTAATCAAAACAAATCCTGCTAGGGAGGCACTTGAAAAATAAAAGCAGTAAACCAGAAAAACACCTCGTGAAGTACACAGACCACGTAGTAGAAGTCTATTCTAAATTTTGTGAAACAGGAAAAGTTTTGAAACCAAGTTGGAGGGAATTTGAGGCATTTTTTGAGACAGGAGTGAGAGCAGCATTAAACATTAAATGGGAAGTGCAGGTAAGGAAAAGTAACAGCTATTTCAGGTTGTCTCATGGTGCAAAATTAAGTCTTATAATGAAATATTCAGAGCAAATTCAGTAGCTGTAACTCAGATCAGACACAGTCCCAGGTCTCTCGATCCCTTTGCTGTTAACAATTAACAGAGTCAGGATCAAGAGACCCAATTAATAAAGAATAACTCTCAAAAAAAGAAAGAGTTTTGCTGCTGACTGCAGTGGAATGAACGTTTACCCTCTAGTTCAATATAAACCAATTCAGGCAATATAAAATATTTGAAAGCCATCATAGAAATATTGTGTAAGTATTAAAATTGATAACATAGAAAATGATCATCACTGATTCCTCGGTTTTCACTTATATCTTTCATCCTTTCAGTTCAAAGTCATGACTATTTGCACATTTGTTATTAGAAGAGAACCCAGTATTCTTTTTAAAATGTAGTGAAGTGGGTGAATTGAATTTTTTCACTTTCAATTATCCAGGTTTGGATGTAAAAATGCATCAAAGTACGCTGTTAATGTGTTACAGGCAAAATAATGGGACATTGGAACGGAATGTCTTTTTTATCTGGCTGCATCTAGCTATCCAACAAATCTCTCTATTAATTGTTAAATCCTAACAACTTCAAAAGGCACTTCTGGGGTTGTGGTGGAGCTCTGATCCCTGAATCTCCACTGGGCATGGTGGCTGCGCCGAGCTCCTTGTCACTGCTCCTGTCAGCTCTGTCCCTGCTTTTACTCCCACAAGTTCATGAAAGACATTAAATGTTTTGAGAAAGGAGCCTTTTCCAAACAGTTTGCAGGTAAGGTTCTGGAAGACTCGACTGTTTTGTGATAATTATGATTTTTCACTTTTCCTCACTCAGTTGCAGGAGTTGTTTCCTGGCACTGCTCAAGCAGCAGAGGAAGTGACGGAAGTGTGAGGTCACCTGATTTTTACATTTTCTCGCTTTTCTGAGGGAAAATCCAGACTAATTTGGTCAGGCAGAGCACCATCTGGGCGAGGGGAGTTTGGTTAGAGTGTTGGTGAGGCAGGGCTGTGCTAATGCCCAGTGTGCAGCTTTGCAGGGTGGGCACAGCCCCAGCTGGGGCTCACACGGGCTCTGCCAGCAGCAGGCACTGATTCCCCACTATTTTCTGAGCATTTTTCCCACTCCGAGGCAGAAGCAGACATTTGGGGTACAATAAGCAGGACTGTTCCTGTGGCTTCGGGTTCACAGCTCCAGAGCAGGGCAGGGAGGCGGTGGCACAGGTGAGGGAGAGGGGAATGGAAAAGGCTCTGGGAGGCACTGGGGGAAGGGGCTAGAGAGATCCTGGTTGGATAAATTCAGTGTATTTCACAGCAAGAGCAGACACTTCATGAGCCTGCTATGGTACAAAATTCTCCCAGGCTTTTCTCTGGCTTTAGACAGGGTGTGTTCATTTTATGGCAGATTTTAATCAGATTCCTGAGACCATTTGCCTTAAAATGTAACTGGTGTTGCCCGAGTTCATTTCACCAAACCTATTTTAAGACATATATTTTGAAGCGTGTTGATTTTTTTCCTGAGGTATTGTTTAAAAAGTAAAAGCGACTTTGTTTTCGTACAATATATTGGAAAACAAAGGGATTCTGGCATTCAGAGAATATCAATCTCTTGTCTACATGGAGTGCATTAGAGATCAGAGCAAAGTGGACACTTAAAAGATCACCAGGTTGACACTGTCAAGAAAATGTTTTTAATTTTTTGCTTGAACTTGTCTCCTCAAGGGTCTCTTTCTGCCTGCACCTCTCATTTTGTTTGTGAAACCTACAGCTGTGGTGCTTCCCTTGTGTTGAGAACTGCAAAAATGCAATAACAAAGCAAAAAAGCCAAGCCAAGCCATTGAAAGGGAGTACAAAATAGCTGCTATCCTGTTCCCTGGGCTCTCTGCTTAGGAGCTCTATTCACTTAAAACATTTTCTAGCTTCTGAAGCACTTGATTAAAGTCAATTGGGAAAAAGATCAGCTCTTAAAAGTGCTAATTTGTGACTCAGAAAACTTGAATAAGTCTAAATATGCAATTCCCTGCTGCTGTGTATTCCTGGCTGTGGGGCTTGTCTGGAGAACGTTTTCCCATTTCACTGCACACAGCCTGTGCCTGCCTGTGCCGTGGGTGCTGCGTTTGTGAGGGGTTCATTGGGACAGGATTCCAGTTCAGCTGCAGCTCCCCTGACCTCCCTGCAGTCTCCTGGGGTTTTAGGAAGTCTCCTCCAGACCAGGAGCCAGGGGTTCCTCTCCCTTTGTCTGTCTCTGGCTGTAGGAGCCCATGTGGAGTCAGTCCTCGCTTGAGCTGGTGTTGCAGCCCCTCAGCTGAGCTGCTGCTCCTGTTCCACTGGTGTCAAAGCTCCCTCTTAGGCCGTGGTCCCACAGATGAGGTGTAAGGACAGACCCAGCACAAGCCCTGCTCTGAGGGATGTGTGCAAACAAACCAGCTCTGCACCCAGAGGGCCACAATGAACAAAGAGTGAATGGGAACTATTCGAAGCTGACACAGGTCTAACTGCACCTCCTAGAAGCAACTTTGCTACCATTGAAGCCAATCAAAATCACTTTTAGGGAATATGTCAAGTGTTCATAGCTTTTTTTTTCCAAATTAAAGTAGTTTATCTTCCAGTGTCCTGACTACTCCATGTATCAATATAATTTGTTTCTCATACTGAAGGCATCCTCTCCACGCACTCTTTTCACTCCCCCCTTGAAGGTTATTAAAAGTCTTCTAATCTAGTAATTCCTAACACTCCTCTCTTTCTGCAAGAACAGAATTATCACTGCATATTTTAGAGAGAGCCCCATGCCTTGTCTCTCACACCTCCCTTCTCCAGCCAGCCTCCTTGGTGGTGCACTGTGAGAATTCTGGCGTTGGCAGCAGCTCTGGGCTTGCCTGAAGATGAGAATTCCCTCCTTCAGCTGATGGTCCCAGCCTGCCCTTGGGCTGCTCCACGGAGCTGTTGTGTAACACACAGACACTTCTGAGCAGCCTGCACGGGAACAAGCAGCTCTGAGCACTTGAGAGCCTTTCCCAACTCCAAACTGAACATTTAGTTATGGGGGGCTTAGCCCCCCTCTTCCCTCCATGCATCTTAGCAAAGTAAGAGCTGTTTCTGAAATTATTCTGACGCTGCTCTAGAAAAGTTGGTTTTTTTTCCCCTCAAGCAATTGTAATCTCAAGTGTCAGATCTGGTGATGATTTCAGAAGTGCCAAAAAACTTTTGAGATTTTAATTCTTGGCAAAGCATTGGTGTGCCGCTAATGCAGATGGGCTGACACGTGAGACTACCAACTGCATGGATTCGACTCTCCCAGAATCCCTGGATTTCCTAAAAACTGCTCACACAGTACAAACAGCAACCCTGTGTTGCCATATTCAGGTATGTAGCTGCTGCACTTTGAGTATTTTCTATCTCTCTTTATAGATACATATAAAAATAAATAAAAATCATGTGTGTGATGACATATAAATGACATGTAAATTCACCCCTGAGCAAAGGAGCCTGTTCCAACATCTGACCATCCTTTTAGTGAAGGAATTTTTCCCGATATCCAATCCAAACTCTCTTGGTGCAGCCTGAGGCCATTTCCTTTGGTCCTGTTGCTGGTTACCTGGGAGGTATTGGAGCAATCAGTGTTTCAGAGGATTAGGTCTCCCTGCTAATCTGATTGGCAGGGTAGAGTCTTTTCAGAAATGTGCAGTTCCTGTGGACTGAGATATCGGGGCAGTTCACTGGCTTCATTTCTGTTCCCGTGGCTGTACTGCACTGTTAAAGGACTGACCTTTGTAGAAAATCAGCCCATTAATTGTGCTATGATAGCTAGAGGAGGAGAGGATTTACCTAAAACCCTAAAACAGTGAGGAAAGCAAGCATCTCAAAAGACAAAATCAAATAAAAAAAATCTATGTGACCTCCATCCGCTAAGAGGTGGCACAGAACCAGGAAACAAAAGCACAGACATGGGCAGCCACAGCTTTAAAAACACCAAAAAGTGGCTCTGGATGAGCAGGAAGGAGCAAAAAAACTTCCACATGTGAGAATAGAGGTCATAAGCCCAACAGCAACAAGAAACTAGATCACTAATCAGAACAAAAGTAATCAGAATTTACACATAACAAACAATCAGTAATGCTCTGTAGTGTAGCTGTAGCCAAATGTTCATTGTTGTGCTTTTAAAAAGAAAAAGGATACTCAGATATGGCACTTTGGTTTCTCTGGTCTCAGTAAGCACTTGGAGCATATTGGCAAAATCATTAAAGAAGTGGTGATGTAAAAAATGTCACAGGTTTAAAGGCCAAGCCCCAGGAATGCTCAGGTAGAGGTCTGTCCCTGCTCAACTGCACAGTTTAGGAGGCAAATCCCCTCTGTCACTCTAACCAACACAGGGATGGGCATCTCCAGAGGGAATCCTGATCCCAGCCGACCTTCCTGCATCTCTCACCCTGCTGTGCACCAAGCATCAGCTCCAGGCTCCAGCTCTCTTTGGGCAAACAGGAGGCCTGGGAAGTCACAAAGCCAGGTAATCCTGGGACACACAAATGTGATTTACTTCAAATGAGTAATTTGCAGGCTGCAAATGTGTGAGATGACCTCATTAATTCTGGTGTTGGACTAAACTCTGAGCACCTCGCACTGTTCATAATTTATTCAGTGGCAAAGAACATTGCCCTGTAAATGCCCAGAGTTATTATTTTATGGAGAAATCCCACCTTAAAAGCACGGGCTGCAGTTCTGTGGTCTGGTTAAGGGCATGGCCTGCAGCCAGAGGGGTTTATTCAGGTGAACACTCTGGGATCTGCAGGCTCCTCTCCACATCCCACCTCTCAAAGCGCTGCTGGCTGGGCAGCCTGACAGAGGTCCCAGCTGATGGGAGCACACTGAGATTATGGCTTCTGATGATGGGGAAGATACCCTGCCAGTCCCACAAAACCCCTGTCCTGGGGCAGATTTTCCTTCTTTTGTACAGTTCAGAGCTCCAGCCCCACTCCAGCCCACCTGTCTTTGCTGCTCCTACATAAAGGCAGGTGTGAGTGGGGAATGAGCTCTGGAGAAACGTCTGCACCATTGAAACTGCTTGGGGAGCTTAAAATGTACTAATATCTTTTGTTTGTTTAAAGATGAATGGAACTGCACTTGGCTTGCAGAAAGTATTAGTTAATACAAGCAGCAATTAAGTCACAGATTTTTCTAGATTTACCTGTCACTTAAACGTGTGTTGGTCAGCAAGACTTCAAGCAATACAAATTTTTGTCATCAGTACTGTCTTGGCTTTCAGTCCCAAAACTATTGGGCATGGTGCTAAATATGATGGTTTAGTATATATTTACAATTCTTATGCATCTTAGGGGAGTTTTTAAGTAATCAAGATACAGTGCAGTGCTTGATGCTTGCTGAGGCACTCACCCTGTGTGTGTGGCTGAGTCTGTCCTGTCTGGAGTTCCTAAAAATCTGAGTTTCCCTTCCCCATACACTGCAATAATAACCTTAAAATCAAATAGGTAATGACATACAAAACCTCTCCATTGTGTCTTTCCAGTGAGATGCAATTTTCTACTACAAATATTCTAGGGAAATGTAGTTTCCTGTTTTCTTCTGCCAGTGTTTTAGGACAACTGTGAGGTGTCAGCTGTGCTCAAAACTGTGAGTGTAATATTTACCACCTCTAGTGAATAAAGAATGTGTGGACAAAGAGGACTGTAATAATGATGAGATGACACCAGTGTAGTAACAAGGTAAATGCCTCTCTGTCATTCAGCCCCAGCAGAAAGAATTTTGAGCAAGCACCTTTCTTGCAGCAAAAGAAAAATTTAAAACACAGGTGCTTTTAGAAGCTGAGATAGCAAAGTGAGTGAACTTAGAACAACTGAGTAAGAACTCAGAAACTCTTACTGACTCTGCCCTAGAGTTACTTTTGAATTTGGGCACAATTAATAAAAATTAACCACTTAGATTTTATTAGTTGCCCTGTAATTCTGCCAGCAGGATGTAATGGAATGTGTTCCCTGAATGCTGCAATTCCATGTCTGGTGGAAGAGGAGCTCAGCCCTGGGAGCACTGTGGGAGGGTGGCAAGAGCCCAAAGGAGCAAGGCCATGGGATCATGGAATTCTCCGGGATGAATCTGCCCCTCCAGCAGAGGGTGGGGATGGCAAACAGAAAGAAGCCATGGCCACAAGGAAATTAATTTTGCCCGACCTACGCATGTCTGATCCAAAGGAATTCTCTCTCTTTCCTGTCTGTGGGATAGGTTTTTATGCTGGAGATTGCTGTGGCACAAGGATGGTCTTTGGCTGCTCCTGCTGGTTTTTCCCAGTTCACAGGAGCTGAAAGATTGAACACCCTCCCTCAGTATTCAGACATGGCAAGCCCTGGTAATTAGCTGTCCCAGAGCTGGATTATTAGTAAGCTATAAAAATTCTCTAATTTCCATCAACAAATACAGTTTCCAGTCATTATAGTCTGCAAGAATAGCATCAATTTATTTGAAATTTTCCTCTCCTAAGCATCAGTAGGAAGAGTTATTCCCACATGAATTTAGAAGGGTGATTAGAAAGAGACTTTTTCAAGATGGCTTTAAGATGAAGCAGCAAGACCTAAGAATGTAAATCATGTTCTAGGGGAGGGAAAAAAAAAAAAGTAGATCAGGCTGGGAATGCAAATCATATTCAAGGGAAAAATTCAGATCAATATTAGAATCTGCCTTGTGTGACTGCAGTAGCATAAAATTATCTGCTGAGCTGCCTGTAAAAGTGACAGGAGAGAGAAGAAAAAGATTTCAAGCAAAAGATGGCCTGTTGATAATTTGGCACAATTAAGCTAAATTTTAACCCAAATTGAGGCTAAAATATTTTCTGAAAACAGATGCAGAATGCTTGTGGAAAGTGTCAGGTACAATCTGATTTCATCATTGCAGCAAGATGGAATATAAGATACTTGAGAGGTGGGGAAAAGAACTGGACTGGTGTTGAATTCCTGGGCAACAAAAGCCTGAGTCTCAAATGTTCAATTAGGAAACAAATCAGTAACCTCATTTTTCCAAGATATTGTTGTCTGACTTTGAAGGAGAGATGCCAAACTTTGGTAAATATATTCTGGGGAAATTTAAATTAGGAAAGGTTTTCATTATGATTCACAACACTACCTGGAATTATTAAGAATTTTCTAATCGAGGAACAATTAGAATAATAATTTGGTATTAAACCAAAGCAACCAATCATACAAACAAACCCCTGCCTACTTCAGCTTTACTTTTTTGGAAGTGAAACAGAATTTCAAGACTTGTCAGCCTCCAGTTCCTGCAGATCTTACACAGTTCCCCAGATTTCAGAGGATTATTTTCTTGCTGTGGGATAAAGCTTCCTACAAGTCAGAGAGCCTTTGCCCATACTTCCTTGAGGATTCTGATAACCCCAATTTTTTTAAAATTTGTTGTCAGATCCCAAACCAGGCCAAGATTTCAGGTTCAAATTCCTTGATTCAGAGCTGTGCTCTGACCTCCTCCAGCTGCCTCCAAACCCTGATCTCTCTGGGCAGGTGAGTCTCCCTCATTCTGGATGAAATAATGTGACAGTACATGCTGAAGTTGGACATTTGCTGAAATGAAGGTAGTGGTGTGAAACATTTGCTAAATTGGTGTTTCCTGAGCACCCTGTGAGAGTTTTTTTTTAAATTTGTGACAGGAGTGGCTAAGTTTAGGCAGTTTTGCAAGTGGTACATTTCACACGGGAGATGAAATTTTCAATGTATTTGTCTAAAGTTTGTTAGACATGGTGTTCAAAATCTTCATTGTGAACAGAACGGAATAAGTAATTTGTTTAGTAATGCAAGTGAAAAAGAAGCTTGTTCTTCACAATAAATATCCTTTGGGATGTCCTTGTTTTCAGCATTTTAACATTATGACAGCAGCACTTTGATGGAAAAAGACACTCAGGACTTGTTCTGCGTGAGCTTTCAGTGGTGGCCAGAACTGTTAGACAACTTTGTCCACTAAAGACTGCTGAAAATCATGGTTACATGGCACTGTTACACCGGGCTAATAAGTGTGCAGGTCTTGAATTAAGAAATGTGATACCCAGCTTCTCTTTCATGGAAAGTATCCAAATTCCACTGTTTAATCAATCATGTGACAAAACGAAGTAGCAGGAGGTTACTTTTGATGGGTTGAATACCTTGAAGAGAGCAGGATGGTTAAAATTGTCTTTTTTTGAGCAAAGGGCTGTGCTCTGCCATGGTTTTCCTGCACTGTATGTGAAGCATGGGGCAGTGAGCCATCACACAGGGAAAGGGGAATTCAGGATGTCCATCACCGCTGCAATTCCATGCTGCTGCTGGATGAGCACCGAGGCTGGAGCTACAAATTGGCAGGAGAATTTATTTAAATCTTCAACTGCAGGCTTAGAATGAAAACTGTATCTTCCAAAAGCTGGTTTTCCTTCACAGCACATGGCCACTCTCTTCCTTGCTTACCTGGAGAAGGAGGTACTTGGACATTCCTGACTGGGCATGGTGGAAGAGTGCTAGGGAAGAGTTTCCCCTTTTTCCCTTTCCCTTTCCCTTTCCATTTCCCTTTCCCTTTCCCTTTCCCTTCCCCCTCTCCCTTTCCCTTTCCCTTTCCCTTTTCCCTTTCCCTTTTCCCTTTCCCTTTCCCTTTCCCTTTCCC
>VZRS01009607.1:241416-306375 GCA_013398055.1 Ifrita kowaldi | reverse complement strand
TCCCTTTCCCTTTCCCTTTCCCTTTCCCTTTCCCTTTCCCTTTCCCTTTTCCCTTTCCCTTCAGAACTTTGCTTTTAGGAGACAGAGAGATGCAAATACCCACGACTGGGAAAGTGGCTTATTCAGAGAGAGCTGCATTCCAGCACAGGCTCAGGAAATATGACCCATGTGAAGGATGTGCCCATCCAAGAGCAGACTTCACCCCTCTCCTCAGAGAAACAAACCCTGTTTAATTTCTCTATATTGAAAAATGAAGACTGAAATGGATGTCTGGATAAATGAACCTAGGGAGAACTGAGAGGTGATTTTGTTTAAATTCTTTTGATTGCAGCAGGAATCAAATTTATTTTGCTGGAGGGTGACTTCCCAAGCAAAGCACATTAAATCAGTCTGCTTCCAGGGAGGGTGAAGCAGCAGATATATATCCATGCTGCAGAGGGAAGTTGTCTGTTACATGCTCATTACACATATTTATGTCTCAGCTGCAAACTGAAAAGTATTCATGAATTTTATATATTTTAAAAGTGTTTCCAGGTATGCCCTTAGCTTTTCAGGCACGGTCTGAGCTTGTACAAACTGCAAATTCCCACTCTGCCTGCTCCACTGTTTAATTTTTCACCCGCTGGGAAGTGGTGGGAGTTTCAGCGCAGACAGAGGCACGGAGCTGGCAGGATGCAGCCAGGCATGGGAGAGGATCCGTGCTCGGTGCTAATGGCACAAACAGGGGCTGTCAGCTCTGTGCAGCACGAGCCCTGGCAAGTGTCTGATCTGCTTTCATGCACCCTGAGAACATCTTTGTAAGCTGCTCTGGTGCAGGGGGTGCGGGATGCTCGGTGTTGTTCCACGGCCGAGGGAGCTGCCACGTGCTGCCTTTTCACATCAGGAAAGGTTTTGCTTCTGCTGGGACAGAAAGGTGCAGTGATCACGCAGGGGCACGGACTTCACACACACGATGGAAAAGGGCAAAGTGGTTAATTGCGCAGTGAGAATTCCCTAAATCCCAGCACACCCAGGATATCACATCATATAAACAGGAAAGATGTTCACCACAGTGTCCCCCAATCACCTGTAGTGCAGACTTTGCCTATTATGGTAACAGGTAAACAATACCCTATAAAGTCACAAACTACAATCATCACCTCTCACAGGTCCAGCCCTGTCCACAAACTCACAATCCTCTCTCTGCCCATCCCCGGTGACCTGGATACAGCCCCAGGGTCACCTCCAGGCCCAGGAAAGAGGCTCTCTCTCTCTCCAGCCCCCAGGGCCTGTCTCTCTATCACCACATAGTGCACCCCGACAGAAAGGGTGGGAACCACCTTCACTGGGCTCAGACCTGCCTTAGGTCTCTCCCCTTGGGCAGGCCTGATTTTGGACCCAGCTCTCAGACACACATTAGCACAAACAAATGTTCCCTGGGGATGCAGAGAGCCTGGCAAGTGCTGGCGCTGCCTGTGCTTGGCTACACCTCCAGGAAAGCCCAGCCCAAAGGTCCAGAACACATTTACATCGCTGCTGACACAGCGAGAGCAAGGCTCTGCAGGTCCTGTGTCTCCCAAGGGCAGGGTGGGAAGGGCATGGAGCAGCTGGGAATGGCAATCTGGGCGTGCAGGGCAGGCACCCCGGTCACACAGGGCTCGGCTCTTCCCTCCATGGGGAAAACCCCATCTCTGGGTGGGAAGGAAGGGAGCAGAGCTACCTTTCTGGCTCAGGATTATACTTTGCTCAGTTGTGAAAATGTTTGTGTAGAAACCCAGGAAGAACCGATCCTTCCCAGACCCAGAGAAGGAACTCTGAGCTCTTTTTGCTGTGCATTTACGGCAGCAGCTACATCCAGAGAGGAGAAGCAGCACGCCTTGGGAGTAAATATCTTGGAAACAAAGACTTCTTTTAGCTTATTAAAAGTCTATTAACCTTCAAGAGGTTTTAATCCCTAATTAGTAATAACACCTTACTCATTTCTCTAGCATTGCGTATGCACTTCAGGTAAACGGAGTTTTTTTCCTGCTTTTGAGAGATGCAAGAAGTTTTAGTACAACAACAGGACATTTTAGAATAACCTCAAAATTTAGATTCCTGAAGACTAAAATTTGATTCTTTCAGATGGCTGCATTTTATTTCTTTTTTAAGATGTAATGATAGTTATATGACTTCAAAACCATACCTAGGTAAATGAATTATGGGGGTTTGTGCAGAAAATGCAGAAAACGTCATTGATTTCAGTGTCTTAGGCTGCTTCCTGTTGACTGCACAGGGACAAGCATGACACCTGCACACTGGCACTTACTTGAGGGTAAAACTGACCCCTCTGTGCCCGCCTAAAACTTTCTTTTCATGTGCAACTAGGGGTCTCGTGGCCAAAAAGTGTTGAAAGATGCCAGCCAAATTAGTGCTAGAGCATCTGCAGGCATGTAGCCACTGCTCTCTGTCATTAGAAGAAAGATTTAAGTCTTAGGCTTAAAAAAATGTGTGATGCTCCTGAGTTCTTAGTTTTTTCCCTGTTCTTCTCCCAGTCTGCAATAAGCTGGGTGTTCCACCAGTGAAGCTTTGGACATGGGTCCATCGGGCTTTGAGAAATAAGAGGAGACTGGAGCCCAAGGTCTGTAAATTTTTTTTGCCTAATTTTCTGTTGGTGTTCAGAGGAGCAGGATTGAACTCTGCAAAGGCAGGCAAATCCCATGGCATTGGCCTTGGGTTATTTGAAATCAAGGAGTCCCCCTTCCTGTACTGAGAGCACGGTGTAATATATTTACAGACGAGGTGTAACTTTGAAGTCGGGATCTTGTCTTTGATCAAAAGCGAACAGCTTCCCTCATGTCTCTGGGAAGGAGACAGGAGTTAGAGCGCACTGGTGTGGGTTTTTGTAATGTTTTGGACAGCAAAAATGACATTTACATGAAACAGTAATCCTGGGAATGGATGAGATAAGACAATTTCAGCTACGAGCTGAGAGAGAGTCTCACGAGCAGCCTTGAAATCGAGCAGGAGCAAGAGCATGTCCCAGTCACTGTGCCTCCCTCACCTGCTGTTAATTGAAGTCCTGATAAAGCAGGTCTGTCAACACTCATAGGATGAAAAGTAAAATGTGCTTAAAATTTTCCTGATGAAAGTCCTGTTAATCAGAAGAAAGGTTTTGATTAAATACTCTTAATTCAGCAGGCTTGTTTAGGAAGTGTAAATGTAGTGCTTTCCCACCCATGAAGGGGAAGGGCACAGGGACTGACAGAGCAGTATTTTTTTGGTTCCTGAGGAGGACAGAGAAGGCACAATACAATTAAAAGGAAATCCACCTGAGTTCTGGCTTGCTTAGGCTTTGCAGTCACCGAGGGTACTGACTTTATCAGGTCTGTGACCTCAGATCAATGGTTTTATCTTCCTGGTGCTTTTGTATTGACTGGCCATGGATTGCTGTATGATTTTTTAAATGTAAACATGAACGTGTCTATCCTGGGGGGAAGAAAGGGAGTTGGGAAGAATAATTCACTGTGTGCACACAGCAGGGAAACAGCACCGAGGCATCTCTGTGAATTTCCTCTCAATAAAGGATCTGTAGCTTATTGCAGAGCATGACTTGAATACTGTGGATGGACCAAGCTTTGCCCCTGCCCTGTGTGGGCACACAGGTGGAGTTATCCTGCCCAACAGTGGGAATTAATGAGAAGCTCTGTTCTTTTATTCTTGTAGCATGGGCAGGTTTTGAAATGACTCTTTGAAGCAACCAAAGCTTCTTTACTGAGAGCTGTGATGGCAGAGCTGTGATGGCAGAGCTGTGGTGGCAGAGCTCTCAAAGCCCAGTGTAACACAAGGAGTGCCTTTCCCAGGCTCAGCTCTCTGTCACTACACGGTGTCACCACAGAAAACCTGCGTCCCAACCAAAGGGGCATTAGGAAGCCACTTACTCAGTTTGCTTTGAGGTTTTAGTGTCTCCTGGTGGCCCTCAATAAGCTCTGTGGTTAAACAGATGCTTGCTCACAAACCACAGCACCAGAGAATTCCTGTGGCCAGCAGGGAATGGTGGGTTTGGACACCTGTGTTGTGGATTTGGACATCTGTGTTGTGGGTTTGGACACCTGTGTTGGGGCGATGAGGGGTTTGGACACCTGTGCTTTGGATTTGCACACATGTGTTGTGGGTTTGCAAACCTGTGTTGGGGCAATGATGGATTTGGACACCTGTGTTGTGGGTTTGGACACCTGTGTTGCGGATTTGGACACCTGTGTTGTGGGTTTGGACACCCTTGTTTTGGGTTTGCACACCTGTGTTGGGGCAGTGGCCTTCCTCCCTTCATGGAGAGGAGAATGGGAGTCTCGACCCACGTCACACCCTAAATCCTGTAGGGTTTGTTTGGCCACATCTCAGGTTCCCATGTGAGAGAGAAAAAGGCACAAAGAATCATTTCCCCTTCATATTTCTGTAGATTTAACTATTCTTAAGTAGGAGAAAACAAAAGCATCTTTTAAAATATAGCTTTTAATGATTTAGTGTTATTAAAATACTTTAGCCAAAGTGGTAGAAGTATGATGCCTACCCAGTCAAATGACTGCCTGTTGGAAAAGCCAAGTTAGTGTGAATTGTTGGGAGAAAAGTCCAGTCAAATAGGAGAGTAAGGTGCAGCTCCTTAAATGTCTGGAGAAAAACTGACTGTAGCCATGCAAAGAGCGCTTGGATCCTGCTCTTCCAGTTGCTGAATTGTGCTGGGCAGGATTCCCCAAAGCAGATTTTGTCTGGGGAAGTCCCTTCAGCAGAGCTGGGCTGTCTTGCCTTCCACAGCAATGATTCAATCTCATGTTATATGAAGCCATATAATGGGAATTTTCTGCATCACAGGATTCTTACCCTTAAAATCAGATAAAAAGAACTTGCAGTTGATGAACTTCAGGGAGGAAAGGCAATATAAATTATTCTGACAGGAAAGCTTTGTCATTCAAATGGGGTTTGTGCAATCTGTAAATCAAACTCTTAACTCCACTTTGCACGATTTATGTGATCCTTGCAATATGAAGTGATACAATCTGGTCTTTTTTTTTTACTTAAATCCAATACAATTAAAACATTTAGTGTTTCACACACCTTTCCAAAGCTTTGGGAGCTTCCATGGTGAGTGTGACTTGAGATGGGGTTGTGCATCTGAGCTAGGAAGCACGGCTGGGAGAGGGGATTAGTTTGATTTGAGATGTAACAGCAATCAAGTTTTGGGACTTCTTCAGGAGTTTCTGCCTTGTGCTGACTTACTGCTGCTTCCAGCAGTTTTCTCTTGAGTATTTTTACCTCAGACTCTTCATTTCCTGTCCAGGATCATATCCCTCTCTTCCCAATGATTTCAGTTTTCACTCTTTGAATTCTTTCTCTCTGTTACAAGAGCCTCAGACAAACAATTAAAATAAGGACAAAGTGAGGGTGAGGGGATTTCCCTATGTCTGATAGGCAGCACTAGCAATGTACTTCTGGGTTTTTTCCCATTTCCCTCTACTTCACTTGTCCTTTGCATTTTGGAACAAGAACTACCTGTTGGTCTAGGTCTGCACTGTACCTAGCATAAGGAGGACCCATCTTTGTTAATTTGTAATGATATTATTATATTATTATTTAGTTTAAATGGGACTTTCATCATCTTGAAATCAGAACTGAATAGGAAGAAGTATCATTACTCCCAACTATAAGTGTAAATAAATAACAAAGAGAAAATAATCTCTGTTATTTTTTTTTCTAAATAATCAAAATAAATGATTGTTCTTCTGTCCTACACCACAGCTTCCCTTGAGGGGCATGGGAAATGGGATATCAACAGTGTCAGAACTCAGACTGCAATTAAAAAGCCTGGGAGTGGAAGGTCTGAGGAGTGCCAGGGTGCTGCTGGACCCTCGGTTTGCACTTCACACACAGAGCACACACGCTGGGGCTGCAGAGCTGCAGTCACCTCCACAGCTGTGTCAGGAGAGTTCCCAGCCAAGAGAGACGGCTTTTGAGATTTCCCTTTTCCACATCAATCCTCTGTCTTTGTTTTTCTTCACATGCTGATTCCTTTCTGCTCCTGGTGCTCTGAGAAGTGCAGAAATGTGAGATGCAGAAAGAAAGCCTTGGAAGTGTTTTAACAAAGCAGCTTTGGTGTCTCACAAAGTCCTGCCCTAATGTATGGGAACATCCAGAATGGAAATACTGTCTTTGCATTATTAATCATGCTATCAACTGAATAGCAAAGTGCTTTATAACCTTCTTCCCAAATTAATTCTGCATTCTAGAAAATTGAAATCAGTTTAAGTCTGTACCAATTCTGTAGTCATATATGCCATATTATTTCTTATTCGCAACAGTGTAGTTCCTCATGTAAATTATAATGAAATTTATCTCTCAACCTCCTGTTGGTCTTAAAATGAAAATCATCTAAGGTTTGCCACAACTGCAGAATGGTGGGGCTGTATGTCCATCCCACTCCAAGTAATATATTTTAAAAGACAACCCAAATAATTCATAGAATCCAGAATGGTTTGGGCTGGAAGGGGCCTTAAAGCTCATCCAGTCCCACACCCTGCCATGGGCAGGGGCACTTTCCACCAGACCAGGTTTCTCCAAGCCCTGTCCAGCCTGGCCTTGGTACTTGCACTTCCAATGTCAATTTAACCCCTTGCAAATGAACAGGGCACAGTCCTGAGAGTGTTTGAGGGATCTGTGGGATACCCTGGCCTGTGCATCTCCAGTGAGGACAGGCTGTTGCTGCTCTCTTTGTCATGGTTGAAGTACAATCTATTGAGTCACTCCCAAAATGGGAAAGGTTTTGGAAAAGAGGCACCAAGCACTGAGGCAGAAGGCTGAGCTTTGTCTGGTGTAGTTTCTCACGTGTGCATTGTTACAAGCTGCATGCTGGAGGAAGGGGTGACCTATGCACACCTTGAAAATTAGTACAAGGCAAATTAGCAGAGAGTCACAGAACTTGCCAAGGGCATTCCTCTGGAATGTTTGGAGAATTAATAAGAGGTGTAGATGCTGTATGTATAACACATAAAGTCGATCAGGGCTGTTCAGTTAAAAATCCAGCTGTCACAGGCAGACTGCTCATGTCCAAAGACAGTCTTAAAAATTGATGGCTTTATAAAATAAATAAAGCTCACATGCTATTTAAATCCACTGCTTCATTTGATTTTTATTTCAGCATCCTGGAGGTTTAAGAGGAGCCAGTGTTTTGGCCCTGGAGCATTTCCCCTGCACACTTAGGGGTGTCACAGCCAGCGCTGACGGGTGGCACATGTGGCAGCACCATGAATTCCACAGATGCTCCTGTTTCTGAGGAGTGAGAGGCAATTCCAGGGCCAGTTCTCGGGATGCTGAGTTTTAAACCAGAACAAACATGGAAATAGCAGGGGGAAAAAAAAAATCAAATATGTCTTTTCTTTTTAATACAGGCTCTTGGATGGAGTAAGCATCCAGAATTGGATGTCAGAAGCATGATCCCTTTTCTTTGCAGAATGGAGCATTATAGGCTCATGACACCAGGGGAAAAGCTGGCTCTCCTAATGCTGCTCTGCTATATAAAGTGCTCAGACAGCTGATTAATCTATGGGACTTGGTCATCATTTGACTCTGGATATTTTGTTCAAATGGTGTTTTTTTGGTGATTCATGAAGCCCTTATCAGAATTCATACAGCACTTCACCAATCAACTAGGAGCTTAAAAAAAAAATTAGCAGTAATGAGCTCATTTCCATAGAAATAGAACCAGGCTCACTGGTGGGTCAAACTGTTCTGCACTTCCTCTTTCCAGTGTTTTCCTCAATCCTTTTCCATTTATTTCATGCATCATTATCTTCCATTTTCTGTATATCTACACCATGCCATTTGGCTTTTTGTCCTCTAACCAGCAACTGCCACTTCAAGTTATCTCCAAATGGTGTTAAAAAATTGTCATCCATATTTCACTCGAGAAAGTTTAAAATTCATTGTCACATTGCAAGCCATTGCTCATGACAGTTTCCTCAATAGATTACAAATCGTAGTTTGAAAGTAGAGTTGAGCAAAAATTTCTAATGCACAAGTCTCCCCGTTCCTGCTGGATTAGTAATGTGTTTTAATGATATTGCATTTGTATTCTCTCGGTTTGCTTTCATGACACATCAAAGAAGCAGCAGAATGTATCTTCCCTATTCCAGACAGACCACAATACTTCCGTGTTTTCCTTCCTTCAGAATTACTGCTAGCCAAGATGAAAGCCAGGGTCTGGTGAGCAAAACCTGGGCCATCTGAAAAGAGATAGGATCCCTCTGAGGGTCTCAATTTGCTGGGAAGAGGGAATTGCTTTCAGTTTCATCCACCACAGCATAAGGCTTGGTAGGGCAGGCTCCAGAGGAGGAACGCCGTGGTCGTGTCCAGCAGGCCAGGATGGAAGCTCACACACAGGCCCTGCAGATGCTCACATTGTTTTGTGCATTTTCATCCAGGAGGCGGAGAAGGAGTAAGAAAGAAGATTTTATGGCCTGAAATCACACACACAGAGTTCCTACTGAGGGCTGTGCACGTTGTTGAGGAAAACCAGAAAAGATTGGAATAATCAGATGAAGGAACTGGCCTGGGAGTGGACTGGACATGGTTGTCCATGAGTGATTTAACTGTAAGACAAGGCACAAATGCTGATGATAATGCAATACCCAGACATATATTTCAGTAGCTCCATATAATCACGAGGCTCTATATAATCACATATATGAGGAAAGAGAAGCTGTTTGCAGTAGCTCTACATCATACAAAACCGTGGGATTCTGGAAAATAAAGGAGGTTGGATAGGAAAATAATATTGAAATCCCTTCTATGAAGGAGAAAAATCCCTTCAGGAAGTATGGCACTGGAAAGCAAGCCTTTTTCCTAATTCGTATCAGGTGAGTCTATATCTGGATCTGAAGACAGAAGAGGGTTCTGCATCTGCTGGAGTTGTCCATCTCCTGGGATGAAAACTGCTGGGCTGCACAGGTGAGTAAGGGGAGGAGGGAGCTCCATATCAGCTGGAACCTGCATCCATCTCTGTTCTGGAGCAGGTGGGAATTGCATGCTGAAATAAATGGCTTCAAAGGGAAACAAAAAATTTGTTCTGGGAACAGGTTTTCTACCAAAGCTGCTGGAGTGTGCCCAGAAATCCTCACAGAGCAGAACATGGAGCAGGGCCAGGAGGGTAAAGCATACAAGGTTCATCTTTTCAGGAGACAGCATTTTCCAGGTGAATATTGCAAGTGACACCGTAGAGTAAGGCAGCCACTGCTCCCTTCTGGAGAGAGAAGCGGCCTCGTAGTCTTCCCTTTTCCTCATTTCTGTCATACAGGAGAGTACATCAAATGAAAGCTTGGTCTGCTGGCTCCTGTATTACATTTTCAGTGACAGCAGCACTACTGGGACCAATAATATGCATATTTTAACACCAGGCAAAAGTGCAAACGGCCTCCAAAAGCAATTAGACAAAAGCACAGAGCATAAGGTCATTAGTGACTGTGAGACAAAATGGACAGCGTGAAGCAATAGCTTTAATTGTCCCCAACCAGGGATTGCTGGAGCTGCATCTCTGGGAAGTGTGTGAGCCCCATTTCTTGCACTCTTCCCTGCTGCTATCCATGGTGAAATTTTGCTGGAGAAAGGAGGTCAGCCAGACATTGCAGACCTTTGGCATGGAGGAGGAGAGGAACACCAAACCCCTTTCCTTACTGTGTCATGGAATGCTGCAGAATCAGGATCCCAGACTGCCCCAGGACATGCAGTATTTTTGTACTATTTGATTTGTAGCAAAGGGCATTACAAGGCTGGCTGCTGGCTTGGGTTTCCAGGCTTGGATAATGAATCTTTGCTGGGAAAGAAGAAGAAATTCCACAGCCTGAGCTGGATGGCACACTCTGACCTGTTACTGCTGTGGGAGACACCTCTGCTCCCCTCCTCATAAGTGGCTCCTTGTTTTGTGAGCAGTGGTGTTGAAAGCCACGTGGTGATGGAGTGGAAATGAACACATGGAACAGAGTGAAAACTACCACAGACTACAGAGATCTTGACCATTTCTTTATTTCCAGCTCTTTTTCTCTTTATTTAAGCTCTCTCCCTCTTAGAGGTGATGGTAAAGAATATCTCCTGGTCCTTCTGTGAGGGAGATTCTCACTTTGTCTTTCAGAAAGCACAGTGAAGAGGGAACAGGATCTAAGCTGGTGTGACAGAGCCAACAAAACCCAAGCCAAATGTTTGGTTTGATTCTTGTTTCTTCCTATTTTGCTTCTTGAGGGAAATTCTGCAGGGACAAGATTAATCATACAGACTGGCTGTGGTTCCTCCAGGCTCCGTCCTGCTGCAAATCATCCAGGGCTTTACGAGAGAAATCAGGAACTCTCCTGTTAGAACTTCCCAGTGACCAGTTTTGTGGTTAATTGTCAGCTGGTTTTTCTGACACTCATCTGTAACGCCATCCTTCTGTTCAGGAATTTCTGAGGATGCTTTCCTGAGCTCAGATGAAGGAAAGTTTCCTTAGCAACAGGAATAACATGGAATACTGAAAAGCTCTCTGGTGACTCCGCTTGTTTCTGTACATGAAAAAAAGGCCCTTTTTCTCTACTTTTTTTTTGTTTGTAGGATGCAATAAAAAGGCTCAGCACACAACCTGACATTTCCTGCCTACTTTCGATTTTTCAAGCAAATGAAGTTAAAAAACTTCAAGGCAGGCATCGTTCAAGTAATTCTCTTAGCATGCCCAATTCCTTCATTAATTAATTTGCAGAAGCCTATTAGCATATAGCAAAAAAGCCTGATTTAGCCTGACTAGTATCCAAGGAAATGTGTATACTTAATAACTGAGATAATACTTTGCATCTCCGTAGCAGTTCTCTAGCCGTGCTTGGAGAACTTTCAGGCCAGCTTTTAAATGCATTTAGACATCTCCAGATGCATAGAGGTGCCTGGAGAGTTTTCCAGAAACTGATTTCAATAACCCATCAGTTATCTGCCAGCTCCCTTGTGAGAGGCAGCAAAAGAACCATTCCAGTGGTGCAGAAGATTAGGGAAAAAAAAAATCACAATAAAGCTTTGAAAGAGTTAAGAGATAATCCAACCTTATGATTCCTACCACTGGGCTTTAATAACTAACTAATGCTCCCTGCAAGGCAAGGCTGGGTAATTAATGCAGCTTAGGAGAAAAAAGAGAACATTTTGCTGGGAGTGGGGGACATCAGGTGGCTGCTGTCCTGCAGAGGTGGCAGGACACCCCCTCGTCACCCCCAGGGACCCCTGAGCCCCTGAGCCCTCCCCCATCGTGGCAAGGGGCAAACACTGAGCCATGAGAAGCCTCATGGGACAACAACTCTATGTGGTGGCAATAACTAATAACCACATCTTAGCTCCTCCCATCCCTGACTCGGTTACCCCCTTAAAGCAGAGTTTTTGGAGGGTTAGGTTCCCTTTTCTACTTGGATATGAACACCCTCCAGAAAAAACACCCAGCCTTTGATTTGCTGAGACCAAGCATGCCAAAGGTTTGATTTTCTGCGGTAGCTCCTCCATCATTCCAGGATTCCTTGTCGCTGCTTATTTTAGTTTGAATTCATCTTCCTAGAACGTGGGGTTAAAGTGCATCAGAATTACAGCACAAAAAAAAAAAAGGGTTTAGGTCCTCACAAACTAACTTTTGCCTCCTTCTCAAGTGTGAATTAGCCAGAAACTTCTACATCTCTGGTACCAGAACTATTGGAAAGAAAGGCTTGGGATTAGGTCTGGTGAAATGAAAAGTTTTCTTTATTTTATCACTTGAAAAGGAGTTTTGGTCTCCAAATCTTGTTGGCTAAGGTCTTTACAATTTCCTGCTTTTTGCCTGTGTGGGCAATGATACATTAAGGGAAGAAAGTAGATTATGAAGACAAAACCAACAGAATGGTAAATAATACTTGCACAGCAGCATTGCTGGCTGAGGGGCTGAACTCAGAGATGCTGTTCTGAGACTGCTCTCATTTCATTGATTCTCTCAACTGGGAAATCACAGCAAAAAAAATGTCCTGCCAAAGCTCAAAATATCTATTAGATAAAATATCTAGTGCTGCAAAGTAACTGGTTGAGAAATGGAAACAAAGAAAAAGAGAATTTTTTTTGTGTGAAATCTTTATATCACGTATTTTTACACCAGTTTATGTTTCCAAAGAACAATGTTTAAAAGCACGTAAAACAAGTGAGTAAGGCTGAGTACGTTTTCTTGCATACATTTAGTTGTACCTTTCACTGAGCAGTAATGAAATGGCATAGCAGGAAAAGTCACTGTGGCCAGAAGAGATCTCATTGTAACACAGGTTTAATCGCCCTGAATGACTTACAACCATGTCATTAACAACACAATGCGTCTGATATTTTTACATATTTGTGGGGTGCAAGACTGAAATGCGTTTGCCAGGAGCTGACAAACTAAATTCTGGGTCAGGGACTAGAACAAGCTATTCCATCTCCTGGTGACGAGCACCGAGGTACAGAAACCACTGCACCAGAGCACGGCAGTGCTCTACATCGAATCTCTCATGACAAGATGACATTTCCCACCTGCTAAAAAACCCAAACACAGCATTGCACACCTGCTAAATCGGAGATAAAGAATCCAAGAATGACAGCATTATGGGCAGGATTTCACCTCCCGGGCCCGGGGTTTTTGTTTAGACGTCGTGTGTGTGTCTGGCAGCATCCTGCAGCTCCTGCCTGCTGGCATCTCTGGTGTGCTGAGCGTTTCAGGGGGCTCAGACACCCCGGGAGAGGGGCTTTGAAATAAGGCCTGGGGATATCATGGAGCTCCATTGATCCAGGAAGGGAAGAACCGAGGAGGACTTGGCCTGCTGGCACTGCCCGGATTTCCAGCAAGTCCCTCTCCTTGGGAGGCAGCTTGGCAAGGGCTGTGAGAGGATGTGCTGTGAGGTTTGGGGACAGCAGTGTCCCTCTGTGCCCCAGAGCAGAGCAGGGCCCTCACCCAGCAGCTCCCAGTGTGCACAGGGAGCTCTGCCCTTCCCAGATTTCTCCACAGGAAAAACAGGAGTGCTGTGCCACCCAGAATCTACCGGGGAGATCTCCTGAGAAAATGCCCCTGAGGGGGAGCTGAAATGACAGGAGCGGTGCAGAGAGCTTTGCAAATGGAACACAACACAGACACGCTGGTTCTGAAGCAGCTCTGTGGAAAATTCATGGATGGAACTCCTCGGAAATTTGCTTCTCCTACAAGTCAAAAGTTAATCACAGATTAAACCCCCTCAGCTTGCCTGGCTCCCTAGCCCACCCACAGCTATCAGCCATTCCCCAGCACAGCCAGTACTTTTTAGGCTCAGCAGATTTTCCACCTCTTTTAATCTATTTATTGCATGTGCCACAATGCTGTCGCTACCTTGGGAAGGTCACCCCTGGTTTTTGATTTCCTAATGGCCAAGTTTTCTTGCTCCAGGTGTGCTGAGCCCTCGCCAGAGCTGTGGGAACTGCCTTTGGGGACAGGCTGGCGTTGGGATTTCGTGCTGGGGTTTCACCGTTCCTGCTGCAATGCTGTGGGACAGGGGTGTCTCTTCTCCACAGATGCAGGGTTTGGACAAAGAGGGAGTTTTTACTGGCTACCAGCAGTGCTGTGTTTCCTGTGAGTAACCAAACACACACACACAGGTGTTCTGTGGCTGAAGGGAGGAGCTTGTGTTACCTGGAGCGTGCCTCTGACTGGAAACTCAGTTACTGCACTGACAGCCTGCAGGGGGAGGGTAGGGGAAGGGATTTGCCAATTTGTGTGGAATTGGTGCTGATGGCTGATAGCTTGGCCTAAATAAAATTCAGCCTCCCCCAGATGTTGCGGTTTCTTTGGCTTTGTTTGAGTTTGCAATGGAAGCAGCGTGAAGGAAAATTCCCAGGAAGGAAACTCCATCCCAGCCATGCAGGACCCACTCCAAGGGTCCCACTGAGCTGGGACAGCCCCTCCACAGCTGCTCCCCCCACATTCACACCAGGTTCCCCTCTGCTCCAGGTTTCCCATGACAGGGTCTCAGATGTCCTGATCCTTAAAATAATTTAATCTTGCTGCAACAACAAAATCACAGCTGGAGCTGGTGCCTCTCAGGGGGGACCTGAACAAAGGATAACCTGGTACCACATTCCTGGTGATTCCTGGCACCTGTGACAGTCCTGGTGATTCCTGGCACTGTGGTCACCCCAGATCATTGATGGCTCCTGTGGCCACTCCTGGTGATCCCTGGATCCTGTGGCCATTCCTGGTGGTCCCTGGCTCCTGTGGCCACTCCTGGTGATCCCTGGATCCTGTGGCCATTCCTGGTGATCCCTGGCTCTGTGGCCACTCCTGGTGATCCCTGGCTCTGTGGCCGCCCCAGGTGAATTGGCTTCTCTGTGCTGACCCCCCTATCCTTGTGTCACCATCTGTTAAGTGTTATTTATTAATTATACTGACAGTGGCAGTGAAAGTGATAGCTGGGGTTTTTTCAGGTTGAAATGTGACACCTATCCTGGTTTGCCACGCACAGAAACTGATTCCCACATGCCATGCTCTCAAATCTCATCTAAGGCTCTCAGATCTCATAGCCAGTGCAGGCATTTCAGTGGCAAGAAATATAAACTTCCAATAATTAATTTAACTTTGTGTAACATACAAATGAGGCTCTTCAAAGAGAGCAAAACAGGCGCAGTAGAGCAGTTGAATCAAAAGCTGCTTCTGTATTTGGCTGCCCCTGAGGAAAATGAAGGGGAGGTTCCCAGAGCTCCTGAGTCAGCAGGGAGCCTGGAACTGTTGTTTCCATGACCCTGAGAACTGCTGGTGGCTGCTGCCCATTAGTGATTAGAATTCTGTGGTTTGAAGACCTTGCCTTGGTGAATTTTGCATTAGACTGGCCTACAATAGAAGGAGAAATCCAGGCAGCCGCTACAGAGTGGGGTGCTTTGGAAAGCACGCCCTTCCTCAAGTGCAGTTCTCAACACTGAAATGTTTTAGGCTATTATTAGGATGTTAAAATAAATAGAGTTAAACCAATCTTTCTTTTGAGCAGTCTCAGTGTGTATGGGTTATACTCCTGCTGTGGCTCTGATGATGAAGTCCTTTGATGGCAGAGTCTGCAGGATTATTTGCCCTCCTACAGACCTGTCACTACTAATTTGGAGTGTAAGTGTGGCAGGACAGATGCTTCATTTCTTTCCAGCTAAACCAGGAAGCATGGGTGGATTCCTGGATCCTTGGCTTGTTCGTGTGCCTTGTGTTCCTGCTGTGGATTTTAGAGTTTAGGGTTTGTATTTTTGGCTTAAAGTACTGGTTTTCCTCTTCTAAAATACTTTGAATCCTTACTCATAGCTACTGTTTTAATGCTGAAATGAAGCTGTGATTCTGAGGAGGCAAAGATCAGGAACTGCCCTGTGCTCCCGTTCCAAGAGTGATGCTGAGAGCTGCAGGAGCAGGGTCTGATGGCCCAGGGGAAGGGGAGGCAGCAGGAGGTGCTGCACGGAGCCCTGGGGCTGGGGGACCAGGAGGCTGAATGCAGAAAGGGTCCCAGCCCGAGAGAGGGGAATGCAGAGCTCAGACTGGCAGCTCTGGCTCTATGAACAGGCTCTGGCTGCTCCCTTGCTCCTGGAACTTGGTTTGCTGGGAGAAGAATCGAGATTATTCAGTCAGACTCAGAGTCAGAAGGGGGAAGCATTAGGGTCGCTTTGGCCTTTTGTAAGAAAACCTAAATGCCAGTGATGAACCATCTTGCTGCTTTTCATCACTCTTTAAAAAAAAATGCACAGCTTTTGGAAACGAGTCTCCTATTTTAGAGGCAAATTCTCTGCAGGTGTAAACTTGTTTACCTCAGTGAAGAGGTGCCAACCCTACCAGTGACCTTCGAGCCTCTGCCAGTATTTCAGGGCTTTACCCCCTGAAAGGCAAGGGCACTGTTCTGCTAGTCCCTCTGGCATCCTAAAATTTCAGTCCTATCCCTTTCCAGCCTTGCCTTTCTCTGGTGAGTTCAGTAGGGGGTTTATCGTGAATTGAAAGAGTTTGTGCTGAGTGGGGTTCAGGGAGGCTCATTTTCCTTCAAAGCTTGCAAATCTCTTTTTTCAACAGTATTAATAATAATAATAGGTCTCTCAAAGATTCAACTTACAGAACCTCTTCTAGAAGGTTTTTTATGCTTTTAACTGATTATAAGATTGTTTCCAAAGTGCAAACTGCTCTATGTTCTGCTGGCTCAAGTTCCCAAAATGAATGAGTGCTTGGCTTTGATTTACTGCTGCGCTTCTCAAACATGTTTAAAGCAGACAGCGCACGTCGCTCTGTCAGCTGCTGGTCTGAGCTGTTGTTTGTTTTGCTGAACTCCCCTTCTATTGCATAATTGCATTTGCCAGGTGGAAGTGAGAGCTGTCTTTTTGAAATCATAATTAATAGTGTCTTGGGAGTTTCCTCCAACTAAATCCTGCTCCAGTTTGTTCATCTCTGCGCACCCAGTGCCCATCAGTCACCCTCCCACAGCAGCTCTCAAGGTTAGCAGCCTGCATGCCCAAGGATAGATAGCCTACTTAGTTATTAAACAAAATTACTTTCGGTGAGTGACAATAGATTCAGTGATGCTGGGCCTTCTGGAGAGGGGGAAAAATATTTTAATCAGTAAAAATGGGAGATAGTTTATACAGTGTTGGAAAACTAGAGCCACATATGGGAAACTATGTGAAATAATTTCTTCTCAGTCCTATTAGGATGTAAATGTGATTTAAATTAAATCAAGGAAAGTGACCAACAATTATAAAATCCCATTTCTGAAAAATCGAGTTTAGGATTTGCACTATTTCTCTATCAGACCTTGGTGCTATCTCTGTAATAAAAGGTGAAAAGGTGACTCATGCTATTTAAAAAGGAGGTTATTGCAAATTGAAGCTGGAGCTATAATTGGGTCTCCTGCTGATGCAAGTGAGGAAAAAACAATTAGTGGAACACTCTTAAGAAAAAAAGGCTAATCTCCAAAAGTGGTGGAAAATAGCGAGTTCTTTCCCCGGCATGCTGACACGGGTAATGACAGTCAAGGCTCTCCTGCAGAAGTTCCCAGGCTGGACAGCTGGACAGTGTGAGTGGCACAGGGAAAAAGGTGCGTTTTTGTGTGTGTTTGCTGTACCCCTCTGGCATTCCAGGGGTCTGTGGGTTTTATGTGCTGTATTTGCCCATTAGCAATATTGCCATCTTGAATTGTACTCTGTTTTCCCTTCAATGGGGGGATGTGGGAGTAGCTGAGCTGCAGCTGGCCATTGTATTGCAGAATGCACCAGAGCATCCCAGACCTGCTGCAGTTCCCAGAAAAACCTCCCCTCTCCTCACTGGATTTATCCTTCATAATTGGCCTCATATGACTGAGTTTTTCCAAGCTTTTGTAAGGCCTGCCTTATCAATATTGTATAGAAAATGTTCTTTCCTGAAGTCTCGTATGAGCAGCAAAGGTCGGGGATGACGGCAGCTTGAAAATCCACATTTTTATTTGACCTCTCTGTGCTTAACAAGTGTTTCATTCTCTCCCTCCCTGATGGGAAGGGTGATGTGCTGGGGCTGTGACACCAAGGTGTCTCAAATTATCCCTCCTGCCTCAAACTCACTTTTGTGACACGCTGCAGCTCTGAGGCTTGTCACTCTTGGGGCTGACATGTCCTTCTGCTGCTGATGTTGTTGTTGTTTGCAGGGTGGTGGCTGGGCAGAGGGGAATCCTCAGCGTCCCCAGCTTCATTCTCATTTAGAACAGCATTGTTTTTGAAATACGACCTCTCCTGTGGTATGGAACCAGTTGAAAGTTTAATATGGAATTAGTGCTTGTAGGAGTTGTCAGTGTCAGGGCCATTTGGCAAAGCCTGTGAGGCATCTCTGTCTCCTGTCAGGGCTGGGAAATGGCTGGGATTTGACGGACAATGTGACAGCCCCGTTCATCACTGTGCACACAGGGGTGAGGGCATTTTCTCCCGGCTCAGGAAGCAACACCCTCACGAGCCCTGTGTGGCAAACAGAGCTTGGGGCAAGGGGGGGAAAAGCGAAGATGGAGCTCTGGGATGTGCTGTGGGAGCTTGGAATTGCCCTTCTCTGGGAGGCATTCTGTGCCTGGTTTGTAAGCCCGGCATGCCTGGAGCGGGAGCAGTGGAGGGAAGCAGGAATCCCTGTGTTCCCAGGGCACGCTTCCATGGAAATTATGCTTTCCGTGGGGTAAGGGCAGCCTGGCAGGAGACTGCAAATGCCCAGACATCCTTTCAGTGCCCCAGGTGCCAGTTTTGTATCGCCCCAGCACGTGCTGATCCCCACACTGGCTCATCTTGGGCAGCGCTTTAGTTAGGTGATTTCTCTGCCTTGCAGCTGATTGATCACTGATTGCAAAGTTTGGTTTGAAAGAGAAACGCCTCAGAAAGACACAACTGTGTGAATGTGATTTTTTTTTTTTTTTAATTTTCCCCCTTTTCCTCTCTTTTGCAGCTATGTGAAGTAACCTACTGGGCTGTGGCTTGGCTCTTTTGGGCTGCATATTGTGACAAATATTAAACCAACTTTAAATCTGTTTATTTAGCTAATGTTGCTGTATTTACAAACCTGCTGCCAGCTACCCTTTTGTCTTAGTTTCTAAGTTTCTAGTAGCTTCTTTCATGTATTTTTGGCATTATAAATTTCAATCAGGTGGAAAAAAAATATTAATTGATTGTAGGTCAGTGCCACAGTTCATTGTTGCACCTCTTAAACAACTGCTTTCTCATTTCCTTCTCATACACATCCACATATATTTCTAAAATGAGGTAGGCAACAGCCATCATATCATTGCAATAGTGAACTAAAAAGCTTAGAATTGTTGGGGAGCCCTTTTCATGCGAGGATTCTTCAAAACATGGTGGGGTTTTCTGGTTGAATTAGGTTTTCTGTCCATGTGTGTGCGTCCATTCACTGTTTTGTCTTGGCTCTTGCTTCAGAAATAAAATTCTAGTTTTTCTTTTTTGGTGAAGATTCTTTACAGAAGAAATTGCCTGACCATGATGAACAAATGAACAAGGCATTTTATCCACTTAGTGGCTCTTGTTCATGATGAGCTGCACAAATTGCTCATGGAGCAGGGCAGGGCTGAAGATGCTCTGCTGAGGGGGAGCCCTGCTTGGACACCAAACTGGGGATTTGGTCACAGGTTTTTATGTCACATGGCTGGTTGATTTAGAGCAATTCAGAGCCTTGTTTTCCTGGAATTTCTGAAACAACTTCAAGTGCAACTGTCCTTCACAGCAATTTTTAATAACAAGCTTAAGTCACTATTATATTTAAATTGAAAATTTTCTTAGTATTATCCTAATTCCCAGAATGCAACGTAATAACTTTCTCCTTTTTTTTTCTAATCCAAAGTACATATAAAGTTAATAAAAAGCTGCATTCCTAGATGATCACTTAAAATGAGGATTAAACAAACATTGAACAGCACAGCATGGAAAGTAAAGATGGTATCAAAGCTGGGTAGTGATACATTCCAGACAATGTCTCATCTTGAACTACAGAAAAACTAATAATAAAGAATCCCACAATAAATTCCATCTGAAATAGCATTAAGCCTTGCAATAAAAGGTTCTTGTAGGGTTTTCCCATCAAAAAAATCTCAACACAGAAATCAAGTCCTTTCACTTGGTCAGGCTGACAAAAGTCCAGCTTTTCTGTTGTTTCAGCACTGTATTTATGGAGAGAATCTCTCATTAATAAGAAATTTCTGCATCTGTGATTTTTTTCTCTGTGTATTAGAGATGTAAAACCTGGGAGTGTTGGGAAGCAGAGCTGAGCTGTGGAATGCGTGGGAGCAAAGAGGGATGGTTGAACTTTCTGATCTGCTCTTTACAGGACATTTTGTTGCCAGATCAGTTTTCAGCCTCTGACTGAACTGGTCATCACACTGCTGTAGGAATTGTCCCAGCTCGGGTGGTAGGAATTGATCCAAGTGTTTCCCCACAAATGTATTTTCCCTGGGCTTTGAAAATACAATAAATAAAATCCCAGATTCTCCCTCCATCATTTTGGGTTTTTTCCTGAATTTCAGTGCAATTGGGTGCCCTGCATGCTTGGACACCCACGCAGGTGACAAGGATTGGGAGTGAAGGAGGAAGAGGGAAGGGAAATGGCAGCCTGCTCATTCTCCAGTTTTGAGCAGCTGCAGCCACTCTTTGCTCACAAAAATTCCCTCTTTTTTTCCCCTGAGCCCTCCTTTCAAGAGGATATTTTAAACCTAAAATATAAACTGGGGGTTTCAAATTCCTCTACACCACTTTCTTAGCTTTAGTATTGGGAAATCGGCTCATAAAGAGGTTTTTCTAAGTTCACTTCTACTTAGGATCTCTGTGTCACTCTCTTGTGAACTTGGGCTTCTGAAGGAGGTTTTTGTTAGATTGTAGGACTCCTGTGGGAGAGATCAGTTTAATTTATAGTTTCCAAACTGTCCTAAAGGGAGAATGAAGTAATTATTGCTAATATTAAAAATCTGGGGATTATATGGTATTTACAATATCTGGTATTTACAAAAAAATCCCCAACTAAACCCAAACCAAAAGCAACCTCACAGCAACACCTCTGCAGAAAGTTGCCTCAGGGCTCAGATCTGCATCTTGCCAACCCTCCATAAGCTGAGTTGCCAAAAAGTGGTTTGAAGTTTTTGCAGTAAAAACACAGCAAAGTGCCAGTTAAATGTTGTGTATTTGAACAAACGTGTGAGTGAGCAGAGCTATGTGGAGACCTGAAATTCTACTTTATAGAGATCTTTCAGGCTTTCCAAAACTCATTCACATTCAAAACTAGAATGTGAGGGTAACATCACTTTGGATTTTTTTAATGTTTATTTTTAAAATTTGCCAAAATATTTGGTTTCACTTTATATAAATTCAAACAGAAAAAAAGTAACAACAGAAGTAAATCTATAATGCAATAGCTCCCTTCAGCTGTTTGCCTTCTCTTGTGCTTCTTTGGAGTGCATTTGCGGTGATATCTGTGCAATTTTATAACACATCCTATAGATAGACACGTTATTAAATCTATTGTGTAACTGAAAGCTGAGGAATCCTCTTAGAATGCTTTTACTCTAAAAGGCAAATAATGCTCTTTAGCTGTATGTACACACTGCATTAAGTGACCCCAGAGCTTGCTGACAGTGTTTGAGGAGAGTTCCATCAGAGGGATTTTTTTTTATGATTATTTTGTTTGTGATTTCAAACGTGCTGCTGAGCAATTCAGCAGCATGCACTGAAAATGGGAAAAATACACTGAAGGTGGTACAGGTCCACACACACCTGGATGTGCGAGATATGAAAATACCAACACGTATTTTCTGTCCTTAAAAATGGAATTAGACCCTCCTTTAAGTCTTGAAATATGGTACTTCTCTCTAGATTTATATGAGCTCTGGGGCAGAATGTAATTTTAGAATAAGACATTTCATGTTTACAAAGTCATCTCCTCCTGAAGTTTGAAAGATACTTTTAGTGCTCTTTTGCACTCAGGTTAAGAGGCTTAAAATGCCTTTTCAAATAGCAGTAAATAAAGTTATGAGGTCCAATCCAAGTTTTAGACCATAAGATAGGAGAAAACAAGGCTAGTTAGTGGAAGATGAGGTCAGGATTAATTTTATTATATTTCTTATATTTGTATTATATTTTATTATATTTATTCTTTGCTTAAGGTAGTGTTTTTGTTAAAAACATTGAGTTGGGGCATGTGGTTGATGCAGCAAGACTCTTCCTGGATAAATGCATCCATGAGCTGTGTTCCTGCAGTTCATATGTTCTGCATTGATCCTGAAGATCCCGACATCTGTCTATGTATTTCATATCCTGAGTGTGTATTTCTTCAAACAGTTTTTATTTTGTGCCAGTCCCCATGTTCAGCACAGAATAGACACTTTTCCAGGGAGTTCTGCCTGTATTTGGACTTGGAGCTCGGCTGCCATTTCTTACAGTGATGAATGGGTGCTGCTTTTGACCGATGGACACGGAGTGTCAGGTCTAAATTCACATTTCTGTAGGATCAGATTAATAGTGCAACTCTTCAGGTGCTCAGCCTCATGTGAAATCCAATCTATTTATGCTCTTTCCAATTTTTGTTGTATTATTGAGAATCCTATTTAGTGAGCCTGAGTAACGAGGACACCACAGGGGGAAGGCAATTCATATTCTTCAGGGTTAAGCTCGGCTCCCTGCTCTCTTGCAGACAGAGAGGCTCTTCATAATCATAACCTGCCCGAGTGTTCCTCCAGGAACTGAGGAATTTTATCAAAAGGGATAAATTCAGGACGAGGACTCGTGATTGGAAAATATAACTCTATACACACCAAGGTGCTGACGGGATTTCCAGAGCTGGATGACCCGAATTGCTGCCTGCAGGGTTTGTCTGGGGGACAGAGGATGCTCTGGGAGATGTCACTGCGTGCTCAGGGGGTGTTTCTGCCCTGCCCTGCCCTGAGCTGCAGCCCCAGGTGAGAGCAGGAGATGGCCCCTGGCAGGTGCTGGCAGTGGGAGCCCTCCGTGTCCTTGGGATGTGCTGCAGGAGCGCAGAGCAGGGACGGAGAGGCTGGAAAATCTTGCTGCTGGTTCCAGGCAGGGTCGTGCCTTGCCTAAGGACGTGCCACAGGGGCTGGGACAGAGACAGGAAGGGAACTCAGATCTCCAGGGCTCCCACTCGGTGCTCTCATGGGAAATCACTCTTCCCTTGCAAGGGAGCTCTCAGCCTGACGTGCACAATGACCTTTGTTCCTTCCACCTCCCGTGAGGCCTCCCGTGTTTGCTGCTGAATGAACCCAGAAGCTGCTGGGGCAGCAGATACCTGAATTTCAGACCAAGAATAACTGGGCTTTGAGCAGCTTTCCCCCTCATTTGCAGGCTCTGTCATGATACTTCTCTGGAATCTACTTGTATCCCCTACATCTGTGGGGTTTTCATCCTTTAGGACCCCTTTCTGGGGAGCTTTCTATTTTTCTTCTCCCTAGAGCACAAGCCAGTGGTGGCACAAGGGAGACAGGGAAAACACAAGAAGAATATAATAATTCCGAAATTTATGAAACCTCTGAGGTACAGTGTGCAAGAAAGCGTGCAAGCCTTTGGCTGGGTCAAACAGTTGAAATCTGGCAGCTGTTCTACTGCTATAACTCTTCTAAGATGCTACAGTGTGTTTATTCTAGCATCATTTTATTACATGTAGAATATATATTTCAGAGAAAACTTTTTTTTTCCTCAGAAAGCTTGTGGTAAAATTACAGTTTCCTCTTCTAAGTCCAAATTGGGGGCAGGGGACAGAGGGGGAAAGGGAAGAATTATGATTAAGTGTTGGTTTTTTTCATAATCTGCATGTAAGATCTACTTTGGGCTCGTTATCTTGCCTTAGTTCCACTGCCTGAATCGGGGTGATGCTGCTTTGGGCTGGGTTACAGATGGACCATTTTATGTCATCATTTGTCCAAAACAACATACAACCAATTTTTTTTCCTTGTGTGTTCATTTGTTTTCTTAATCTAATATAGTTCCACTTCTTTTTTTTTTCCCCCCACCAAAACTGTGTGGTATAAATGTTTCATGCTTGCCCTTCCATCTGTACCTTTTAATCTCAGGAACAGTTCCTTTATCTTTTCAGGTGGGAACATCACTTTAAAATGGAGCTACTAACCCCGCACATAAATCCTGAGTAACTCACACCCGCTGTTTAACCTTATCATAATTTTCTTAGTCTTAGCCTATGATCTTTAATTACCTGTAGCGAGCATTTTAATTTTCTTTTTTAGAAGTGGCTTGCCCTTGTTGCCAAGGAGATGACATGGAGATGACAGGAGCAGTGAGGGCTGTACAGTGCCCAAGGGGCCCTGGCTCTTTAGTTCCACTCATTTGGACTTGATGTTGTGCCAAGGTGTGTCATTGATGTGCCATTTATGTTCCTCAGCAGGGAAGCACGGGGAGCCCTGGCTTTGTGAGCACAACCAGAGAGGGACACGATTTGTTAACACAATTAAAGAGGTGCAAAGGTTTGTTAAAGCAACTGCAGGGTTTGTAGCACAGTTCAGAAAGACAAGGGTTTGTTAACACAATTAAAGGGGTGCAAGGGTTTGTGGCACAATTAAAGAGGTCCAAGGTTTGTTAACACAATGAAGAAGGACACAGGTTTGTTAACACAACTAAAGAGGTCCAAAGGTTTGTTAGCACAATTAAAGAGGGACAAATGTTTGTTAACACAATAAAGAGGTGGAAGGGTTTGTAGCACAATTAAGAAGGACAAAGGGGTGTATCACAAAGAGGTTCAAGGGTTTGTAGCACAACTGAAGAGGGACAAGGGTTTGTTAACACAACTGAAGAGGTGCAAGGGGTTGTAGCACAACTAAAGAGGGGCAAACACCAGCGTGCTTCATCCCTTGTGCCCGTATCCCTTTGTTCAGGGTGCAATGCCTGGTGCTGGGGAGGACCAGGCTGAGCTTGGAATCCCGGTTTTATTTTGGTGTGTGGGATGAGTTCAGCGAGCTTCCCTTGCTGAAAAGCAAGAAGGGCGAGTGTGAGAGCCTGGTTGTTGTGAGCTGTGACTATTGCAGGCTTTTACAGTATCTCCAAAGAAGGTTTCCAACACCCTGTGATCCTCCGTGGTGAGAAGAAGAGGCAGAGCACTCGTGTCACTTATCTCCCACATCTCCCACCACGTTAACACTCTGCAGAAATGCAGGCTGCTCACTGAGGAAGTTATTAACCTTTGCATGCTGGGGGAAGCAGCCACCGTACTGCAGTCAGCTGAAATCCAAAAATTCATTTGGGTAATGTCAGCCTGGAACTTGTTTTATAGCACCGAGGTTACCTCTGCAGGCTTCTCATTGATAGAGAATTCCTGGCTGGTATGAAAAGCCTGGCTCCTCCTGTCTCCTGCCACTGTGACAGCTGATCTTTCGCTTGTTGCACTCTTATTTTCATGGTAGTTGTTGAAGGGTTTTAAACAGCCCCTGGTTTCCTGAGGAATATTTACACCTCTTACGAGATGTGGGAGCAGAGGTTGGGAGCAGCCTGGGAGATGCTGGATGGAGGCAATGGGAAGCTGTATGTCCATGATAATGTATTTGTTTGTTAGGAAGGGATTTATGTACCTCCAAGATGTTTCCTTTGGGGATCTGAAGCTGCCTTGCAGAATTCCAAACAGAAGGGAAAATGGGGGTCTCTGCGAGGTTGGGTTGAGTTGGTACCAACACTTCAGTGCTACTCGATAGAGAGATGGGGCTTAGTCTGTACGGGATTGGGTCTGGGGGGGGCAAAAAAAATATTTAAAATAGAGCATTTTTAGAATAGAGGGCTTATTGGAGAGATTTTTGCTGAAAATAATAAATTCCCAGTGTTGGGAAGAGGAGACTTGTATCTTTTTCTGGCAGCTAGTTTGTATGTAGGTCTGTATATCTTTGTGGCTTAATTTAAGTTATTAATGCCTCGACTTCCCTGGAAGTGGGCTGAAATTAACATTTATTCTCAAGAACTTGCTCCTTAGACTAAGAAACAAATTGAGATAAATTTGAATGAAGATACATGGCCTATCATCCCTGTGAACGGAGTCAAAATCTTACTTAACACCTTTTTTGAGAAGTGTGAGGAAATGGGGAGGAAATGGGCTGTTTGACGGGGTGCTGGTGGTTTATACAGAGTTGGCAGCCTCAAGCCTTGCCTCTCTGCAAAGATAAAAGTAGAAAATCATTATTTTCAGTTTCTTAAGGACTTTATTTTTGAGGGGACAAAATGTTTTTGATCTTCAGTTGCAGTGAAGCTTCATTTGGGTGCTGGTGTCTGGGTGGAAGTTCAGGATTTACCGCAAAGGAAAAAAAGGGAAAAATAACCCGACCATCGTCTTGACGACACGTGTTGGAAAAACACCTTTCAAGGAGAACAAAGCCTTCCCTGCTCAGTTCTGCAGTGATCACAATCTCTGCAAGAACAACGAGTGAAGGGAGCTCTTTGGAGAGGCAGAACTGCTTGGATGTGGGAATGTTGTGTCACTCTGTAATTGACCTGTGGCGTTCTCAGTCTTCCATCCAATCCTTTGGGAACTTTCTACTCTCCTTTTAAATGCAATGAATATCTAAACCAGAAATCAGGAAGAAGGCAAACACCTTTCTCACAGCCCCAGTGTACTTCTGAAATCTGTTTGCATTCACAGAAATAGTCTGAATGAATACTGTCAAAACTATTCATGTGATTGAATGTTCCTGCCCTGGACTCGGATGTTTCAGTCTCGAGGAAGCAAATATTATTCCAAGTGTATCAAAAAAAGGAAATTAAGCCTTTGAAAGTAATATTTTGTGAGTCTTTGTTAGCAGACATCATGTATCATCCCATCTCTGCCCTGCTCTAATTGATTTGGAAATGTTAGGCGTTTAGTGAGCGTGGGCTTATCATTTACTGAGAACAATCTCCCTCCCGCTTTCTTCTCCCTGGCAGCTCCGCTCTGCCCCCAGGCCGGGCTGGAGGAGCCCAGCCTGGATTGTGTAATCCAAGCTCTGCTGCTCTGGACTGACCTCACCCGACCTGGAAATGCCAATCCATTAGAGAAAACAGCCCAGAAATGCAGCCCTGCACGGGGGCAGAGCCGGCTGCAGAACTACGGAGCGCTTTACCGGGATAATGGGTTCACAGACTGGAGAACAAATATTTTGAATGCCCTCTGATGAATAGTTGTAATTAATATGCACATGGTTATGTTTTAATAATAGCCATGTCTCATAAAAATGCCACTCTGATATTCCTGTACAGCTTGTAGAGTAATTAATGGAGTTCAGTGTACTTGGTCTGTCATGCATTAAAAAAACCCAACCGTGGAGCATCATCTTTTGCACTGTGTATTTTAAAGAAAACCCGGGGATTTAATGAAACCTGTCTGATGTTGGGGAAATTGCCATATTAGCTACAATTTATGGTTACCCATGTAGCTTTTATGGCAGACAAACAAGGAATGTAAAACATACAAGGAAAGTTAAGCAAACAAATGCTGTGCTGCAGTGGATGAATTCCTTGTGACCTCTAAGGAAATGTCTGGAGCTTTCAGAGCTCTCTGAAGTCGTAAATTGCAATCAGCTCCAGGCCCTGAGGAACTCAATCACATTTTCCTCGTGTTTTGGGTGCAGCCATGGCAAAGGCCCACATCTCCTGCCAGAGGGAGCAGCAGGTCACAGGGCCACTGTGCTGTGTGTGCATGGTCAGGACAGGTTCTATGGCCAGTGTCTTGTGTCAGCATTAGTTCTGGTGAGTGCTTTTAAAATATTGTCTAATTAGAGCAAAAGGGGAAATGAGAAAGGCCCCAGCATAGCCTCACTCTGAATTGCTGGCATTTTGCAGAGCAAGAGCTGTATTCCAAGAACACACTGAGGACTCTAAAGGCTTGAGGACAAATCACTCTTTTTGCCCCTTTCTTCCCTCCTTTTTAATTAAAAAAAAAGCCAACATAGAGATACTGTAAATTCTACAGAAATATCATGGAGGAAATCCTCCTAGCACTGCAATTTTAGTTAATGTGCTGCCTTTGCACCTTCTCAGATTTGGGATCCCTTGTTCCATCGGGGTGGTCCCTTGAATGTCTGGCTGCTTCTCCTTTCACTTCTGTCTGACCCTGAAATCCCCTCTGCAGTTCCCATGGGGTAGGGGATGGTTGTCCCTCTTGCACCCCCAATAACCCCATTCTGCAGCAGGGCCCTTCTGCTCTTTAGGATAACTCTGCTCTGTTTTCCCAGGTTATGTCTGGGCTGAGTAACCCTTCTGGTTTCTCATGCTGATTGATCAGGTAGTGATTGGTTTCTATCAGCTCGCAATACCCTTACCCATTTTCTGCAGAGTAGCTTTAATTAATTCCTTTTTATCCAGTTACTGGATCTTTTCTGTACTGCTACAGGAGATCTCTGCATTCCTGGGTTGCCCGTTTGCTGGCAGAAAAGAGAAATATCTGCTACTTTTTTCTGTTGGATTTGTCTCTTCTACCTAGACAGTGGCATGGGAAGCGACCCTTCACGCCTGTGAGACTCTGTCAAATTAAATTCCTTGGGATTTTTTGTCTACTCTGACAGAGGTTATTACAAAAGTGTTTGCTTTTCTAGCTATTTAGAGAGGGAGAAAATGGCCCTGAACACTTCAGAAATGTTTGGCAAAGGTAACCTCAGATATTAAAAAATAAAATAGGAAGATCTATAGATGTCACTAAAGATACCAGCTGCACCTGGATTAAGATATTTCTGAGCTGAAAATGTAGAAACATTCCCAAGATGTGCCGTGAGGAATCACTGCTTGGTTTCACATGCTCAAGCCAAGAGCTGTTTTTTCATTCCTAATCATTATTTGTGTTCCTTCACCTGAAATGGACTCTGAATTCCTTTAATGCACTTACAAATCTACTTTGCATTTCCCATCCTGGAGTTTCATTTTCTCCCTGCAATATGGACAGCTCATTACTCAGGCTATCAGGGAAAGAAGTTTCCTCCATCCCTTCATTCCAGGGGTTCTGTCTCAGTATTAACAGTTAGAAATGTTTCTTTTGGTATTTTAGTGGTCTTTCTGAAATGAAACATGCAGGTGTAAGCTACTGATACCGCATTTAAAAATTCCAACCTTTTCTAACGGGTGAGAATTTGTCACTCTTTTAAAAACCTCATCTTTGGACAAAGTGGTGGAGAATTGGTCTCATTCTACATTTGGCTACTGAGGAGAACCCAAACCACAGAGGTACTTTGACAGTGGCAGTGCCTGCCAGAGTCAGCGAGGAAGGATTGACAGGATTCTGTTGGCAAACAGCGCTGAGCAGATGCACATGGAATTGTGAGGCTTGAACTGCACCCATAACTCATCACAGGGTGCAGTTTGGTGTTATACTTTTGGAATATGAAGTGCTTGGCTGTGTCTGGAACCTGTCATCTGAAAGCACCCGCCTGGTGTGGACCCTGTGCTGGGATGCATGAGGATGTCATGCCCAGGGCAAGGATTTGGGACCTGGTGCTGCCCTGAGCCCAGCAGGGGCCAGGAGCCAGGTGCTTTTATCAGGGATAATGCCATTAGCTGGGACATGCAGGAGCAAGGGAGGCTGAGTTTGAACAAGGGATTCAACTTCAGTTGGGATTATAAAAGGGGAAATGGATCTTTATCCAATGATTCCTGCTGACTGTTCTTACAGATTTATGCAGAGATTTTTATTTCAACAGTGTCAAAGAGGTCCCTCTGTGGCCACAGTGGCCTAATGTTGACTTCTCTAGTGCTTGATTTGGGCTGCCTTCAGGGATTTAATTTTGTCTAACCTTAAGCACCTTTCTAAGTCTCCCAAATCAGGAGTCCAAATGCTCTGTGAAGATGGTGGCAAAAATGAGTCTGGTCAGTAGCTCCCATGGCTTGAAGTACGTGTTTGAGATGACGGTTTCTCTTTTTTAGCTCTGCAGGGAGCCCAGAGTGATTGGCTTCTACCTCAGGCTCCAAGCACTTCAGAAATTATGCATGTGACTCTGGAGCTGTGGCAGGCCTGCAGGGCAAACCCAGCTGTGAAGTGCAGTCAGGGCCAGGATGTGCTGCCCACGGGAGAAAATGCCAAGTTCAGCCTCTTGGTATTTCCCAGGCTGGATTTCCTTGGCTGAAAAACAAGCAGCTTTTATTTTACAGCAAATATTTCAAGAAAATGACATCAATCCCCATCTGAGACTGCCCTGGGGCATGAAAATAACATAAGGGAAATGTTTGACCAGCGTCTCTCATACTGAAATAAGCAGTGTCTAAGCAAATATTCCTGTATTGTTCCTAAGGCAGGCTCTGCCAGGCAGGGGCTGTGATTCCTGCTGGAATGGGGCTGATGCATTCTGGTACCTGGGCCTGCAGTGAACTCCGTGTAAGAGCTGCTCCCTTCTTCTCCCAAGGCTGCTCTCAGTCCACACAGGCAGGGATTGTTCCCTCTGGCAGAACCCCTTTCTGCAGTGGAGTGATTAAAAACATGTGGCTGAGCAGCCAGTCTGGCTCTGAGTAGCTCAGCCTTGTGTCCATTGGATCTGGAACCGTTGCTGTGTCTTTCAAAGCAAGAATTCAAATATTTTTTGTTTGCTCTTTTACAACTTTTTTGTCCTTATAGATATTTTTTTAGGAAAGTTGGCCCATGAAAAAATATTCTGTATTTGCACAATGAATGGGATGTTTATCTTTTTAAAATGTTTTCTGAGAACAGCTTAAAAAATTGAAATCACTTTTGCAATTTAGAGGAAAAGTGAACTATTTATTTAAGTACTTAATCCGTTGTGCATCAAGGCACTTTAATGAATCAGACAAGAAACAGACCTGAAGCACAACAAATGTGGTGAGAATAATATGTGGGGAAAAACTTGATCCCATTTACTTTTATTTGTGAGGTGGAAGGGAAACGTGGTTGAAGTCTCCTAGGTTAATGGAATTCTGAATGTTATCTTATGTGACCATGGTATCTTGAGGAGCAGATTAGCAGCTGCCTGGATCAGTTTGCTGGCAGAGCAGCAGAATTCCTGAACTTTGGGTATCTTTGGTCTCCCACCCGGCGGAGCCACGTTCCAGCCGCAGACTGGAACTCAGCTGCCCTGGGAGGCTGTCCTGCCTCCACTGCAGCAGGCCAACTTCATCAGCAGGAACTGGTGATGAAAAAATTGTTTTAAGGAGCAATATTAATCACCAGCCCCAGCAAACACTGTTGGGATCAGCAGGAGAAACGCTTTTGTCTGGGCTTTTGCAATTTCCTGCAGCCGGGCCCCCCGAGCTCGCGCCGCAATTCTCGTTTTTACTGAGGAGAGTTTGCTCCCAAAGCCTTGTCTGCTTGGTCACCCCTCAAGGAGAAAGAATGCCTCTCCATATGTCTTCAGCAGAAGGCAGCCTGGGCTGACAGATAGCAACGAGATGATGTATTCCAAGAAATGCTCAATCCGTGGCAGGATAATGAGTTTGGGGGAAGGGGGGAGCTGAACAAAACTCCGGACAGAGATGGATGCCAGTGAAAGACCCAGAGCTGGGCAGCCACAGGTGACGCTTGGGATTTGAAAAAACAAATACGTGAGGAATGAGAAGTTGAACGCTTTTAAGAAGGAAGTTGTAGAAAGTTCAGATGTGTGAAAACCGACAGTGGTTTTTTTATTTCCTTGTAAAGCAGCTCAGAAACATTCAGGAAGTGGTAGATTGAGTGGGAGAAGGAATCAATGGGATTTAATGGGTGGGGCAAACAGAATTTGAGAGCTAAGCCTAAGGAAAAATCTGTTTGGATACACTTGTGCCAACTCGAGTGTCTGTGTGAATGTTAATGTATTGGCCTATTTTGTGCATAATAAAAATGCTTCAGCTGATGAAATTCTCTCTGTGGTACAGGACTGTCAAGGACAGGGTGCTCTCTTGCAAATAACTGATCAGCTGTAAGGCCATGTGGAAAATCAACTTTGTCATCAGAGCTGTGGGACAGCCCAGAGCTGACACCTGCCCTGCTCTCCTTGCACGGGTGAGAACACCAGGGGAGAGCCTGGGCCTGTCTGGCAATGAGCAGGAGGGAAATCATCATTACTTCTCACTCTCCAGCGTGCTGCAAAATGTATTTTAGCTGGCAATTTATCCCCCAAAGCTGCAGCTGATGTGGAGTTTCTGGCCCTCTGAGTCAGCAGCCTAGAAAAACCGATATAAACTGATCTTTAGGTAACAAAAAGGAGTCAGAATAAAGGTAGTCTGCTTCAGGCAGCCTCATTCTTGAGGCAGTTGGATTTTGTTTTCTTGCTTTCCCTGTTTCCTACTGATAAACACTATTTCCCAGTCTCCTCTTTCGTTTGTTTTCAGCCTCGTTCATGCTGCATCCCACTTTGTGCTGCAAAAAGAGCGGTCTCCTACTTTGAGGAGAACTAAAAGTAGTTGCAAACTGTGTGTAATTCCCTTGCAAGGCCGAATGCCTGTGTTTGGGTTCAGCCTGGCCGAGAGAAGCCCCAGCAGTGCCTTTTCCCCACCCTGTGCTGTGGTTTTCTCCCTCAGAGCAGCAGCTCACACCAAACGCTCCCTCCCCAACAGCAGCACCGTTTCCAGTCTTTTGCAGGGTTAATGAATGCAATTAGCTCAGCGCAGAGTGCAGGGAGCACGAGGGCTCACGAGGGCCAAAGGGTTTTCCAGAGGTGTTGGGAAGGCAGCACAGCACAGGGATGGATGGGACAGGGCTGTGCACGGCTACAGCCACATCACCGAGCCCCTGCCCTTGGCCCTCATCAGCAGTGAACTCATTTCGCATTTAGCTGAAGTGGAGAAACCCACGGCCCAATTACTCTGCGGCAGCAAATGGCATTTCCCAGGCACTGGAACAAACTGGGGCTGACTGTGGCTCAGTCCCTGCCCTGCCTGTGGTTCCTTGGGCTGTGACCACTCCAGTGCAGCCAATACAAGCAGTCATTTCCTGCTGCAAATAGAGTATGGGCCACAAAACAAGTGTTTTACTCTATCTGTCAGGTTAAAAAGACAGGATGTGAGAACGAGGTTAAAATCCTGTAAATCTAAGTGCTCAGGTATTGGAGAGAGAAGTATTGAACTGCTTTTGCAGAGTGTAATGTGTCAGTCAGGAGCAGCTTTTCTGTCCTTCACTGTTTGGACTTGGCTCGGTCAGGGACTGTAACTTGCAGAAGGGAAGAGAGAGACTTCACAAAAGCACCAGCATTTTTTATTATCCCCCTGTCTATTGCTCTGTTGTGGGTTTGGGGTTTTCTGGGGGTATTTCTACTGAAGGAATAAGGAAAAAGTCATTTTGCAGTTTCAGATCATTTGATCATTCTCCACTCTCCCTGATCAGCTGTACTAATCTCTGCTGGACTTTGCAAACAGCAGGTGCTGAGGAATACAAACTTTCCACAGCCCAAACCAGTGTCTCCCCCAAATCAGTGGGAATATCCTTGTGAAAAATGTATTGAATGTGGCAAGGTCTTGCTGTCCTGGGAAAAGTGAGGAAGAGAAATCCATCTTTTCCCATGAGTTCCCCATTATTAAGAGTTCCTCATATGTTTTTATATAGCAGTACTAACAAGCCAGTTGTGTTTTTATTCTGTCCCTCTCTGATTGCATTCAGCCCCTCAGGCAAATCTTTATACCCAGTAAGTCTTCTGTCAGACTATAGAAATCTTTGTAGCAATAGATTGTAATGAAGATTAAGTTGATGGGTTCATGAGTGATTTATTATAAATTATTGTGCAGTAAGGGTTTTTTTTTTTCCCCTTGTGTAGTGAAAGAATTATGTGAGTGTGGTCTCAGGGCAACGTCTCTGGGAAATGAGGAGGATAAAATAAGTCAAGAGTGTCCTCAGAGTGTCCTCTGCTCTTTGATACATTTTTGGAAGTCTTTCTTGGAGATGGAGAGGTTCTCTGGTGGGAATTCTGGAGAAATGCTTTCCTGTGGCACTCTAGCACAGGGTGATGCAGACCTGGGGAGGAACTGTACATAAGTACAAGAATATAAATCAGCTTCAAGATGAAAGCTCTTAAATCTGTTCTCTGCTGCTCACGCTGATTATCATGGCCCCAAGGCATAGTTACAGAAGGATGCACTCAGGAGGGCTACTTCAGAATTTCCACAAGTCATTAGTGATTATGGATCTGTACTTTAAAGTGTTTATAGGTGATGATTGATACACTGACGATGTACCTTTCAGAACTGCGTAAAGAGGAGCAGGACTTGATTTGCACTTGGATTTTCATTATTTTACCGTTTAAAGTGGCTCCTCTTTCATAAACAGTAGCTATGGTAATGCATTTAGGATGGTTTTCATATTCATGGATACATATATATGCATATTTTTACCAGATAGGCACCTTAAAGTTTTCCAGTCATTATTATGAAATGCAATATAGCCTCTAAAGCTCATTCTGAAAGGATATCTATAATCAATTAACTGACTCTCTAGAGCAGCCTTAATATGGTGTTTTAATTAACACCACGTTGGGAAGCAGAGCAAGCTCCTGCAGAACTCTTGCAGCAGGAGCTGGGGTTTGCAGCCCTGCTTTGCAGGCAGGGTCTCTCTCGAGGTCTGAGGAGGCTTTTAGTATCCCACTGTTTCACTGCTCAGATCCTACCTGTAGGATCAAAAGGAAGAATGAAAAGGGTTCTGTTTCCAGGAGAAACAGAGAGCACTGCAGTGGCTTCTGAGTAAATAAGATGAGATGGTGTTGTTAGAGCACAGCCACGCAGGGCTGCCTGTGCTGCAGCAGAAATGACCTCTTGCAAACCCCAAAACACGAGACGGGCACAGGGGGGAGATAACAGGCAGCAAGACTGCAAAACAAAAGCAGTGTTGGCGTGCACTCCTTGCAGAGGTGTCTGCTTCAAGATCACGCATCAGGGTAATCACTGCTGATATCCCTTTGTCAAAAATAGTAATTCTTCAGCTGTGATTTGATAAATCTATATTTATTGGTTAGCATTTCAGTGGGTCTCACTTGGCAGAATTTCATTACACTGAGTCTGCTCTGCAGCTGTTGAAGCTCTTCAGAGTCGATAATTTACACCAGGAAAAGCTCCAGTGCTTGTATTTAAAACTTTACGGTGTTTTTGTGCTTCTGGTCTTTTCCCTGGGAGACAGCTCTGGGCCATACCCCCAGCTCTGGGGGTTTCTGTAGTTGTTTTCTATAGAATGTTTTCCCCTTTTATTTGTGATGATAAACAGGAACGATTTAGCATAGATAAATACTTTAGGTACAAATCCTCTTTGTCACTCTCATAATTTATTTTCATGTAATGAGGTATTTATCATGCTGGAAGTCAATAATCCATTTCTCTGAGGGTTTTCCTTTTTTTTACTATTTCTGACTATATAGGAAACTCTACATTTAGGAACACAAACTTTTCTGATTGTTTGGGGACCTCAGGGTGCTTGAAATGAAAATAGACATATATAGTTCAACACAGAAGACATGCAATGGTTTTCAGGGTCAGTGATCTTTTCTCCATAAAACTTATATGAATTTCCTAAATCTCTTCTGGTGCTGAAGGATTGGAAACAAATCTGCTCTGAAAATGAGATCAGAACACCTGACTACTTAGCTGTTTAAGATGCATATTTTCATTAGTTATCTGGTGTTTTAGTTGCTCTTACAGGTGGATGTTTACTGAAGAGACTTTTTTTGTATAAATGAAAGAACTAAATGACACTCTCATTCTTAGGGTTCATTTCTGTATTTTCTTTGTCTGCTGGCAGAGTAAAATTTGCCACACAAACTGCAGGGGTGTGTTTGTCCACACTGAAATTTCCTTTTAGTGGGCTTCATAAAATGACTGCAACTTTTCTGTGAACCTTGGCTGCCTCTTGGCTGCCCGACTGAGCAGGCAGTGCAGGGGAGGGCCAGGACCTGCTCTTAGTGTGTAGCTGGGATGGAATTCAGCTCAACAAGTGGTGGGCACAGACCGAGTTTATCAGGAGAGTGATTAAATTCCTGCTGTGTGTAATAATTGCTGTACTGGTAGAACAATGGGGTAAGTGAATTTGTGCTTAATCTGCTGTGTCAACCTGGAAAAAAATGTGCTTTGGGAGTGAGGGCATTTTTGTGCTTATATTTAATTTGATACCAGTCTTGGTAAATGGGTCAGTGATCTGAGGTATTGTATTTTTGGCATTAAGAGAAGTGCTGGGTGCTCTAAAATGCATTAGCTTTTCTTCCCCTGAAAATCACTCCACTTTGTTTTCCTGGGCTTGGAGATGATGAAATCTGTTTGTGGCCTTTTATTTTTTTATTATTATTATTGTTATTATTATTATTTTATTTGAGACATGGGCAAAATTCTGGTCTGGTACAGGCAGGAAAGAAAGTGCAGTAACATCCAAACTGCTCTTTGAAAATACACAAATAAATTGAATAATAATAGCATGCTAATCAAATAATTTGATCTTGGTGGGGCTCCAATACATCCAGCAGAACCTGGGATGTGCTGACAGGAGATTTCCAGCATCCTGTTCTTCTTCTGTGGAAAACATTGGTTGTTTCAAAGTGAAGCCTGTGGGAGGTGACTGAAGAATGCTGTTAGATTTTGGTGGGATGAGAGAAAGTTCATTTAATGCTTCACACACTCTTATGCAGACCAAGGAGTTCAGGCATCTCAAAAATAGTTTCCAGATCGGTACCAACAAACACCAGCTTTGCTGAAATATCCGAGTGCTACTCTGAACTGAGACAGAGCTGCACAATTTTGAGCTGGATGCAATGAAAATTGCTTGCAGGCTGTTGGAATTAACACGTTTGGTCGAAACAGAAATGCTGAGTGTAAATGAAGTGGTTTCATCCCCATTTGGGACTTCCAACTTCTTTGGGATCTCAAAATCAGAAATAACGCTTAAAATAACAAGGGGCAGGTGCGAGGGGCCAGAGCCAAAGCAAACCAGGCTGGTGCTGGGCAGGCTGAGGAGCTCCAGGGATGGCTGGAAGAGGGAAGGTACAGGCAGCAATCCCGGAGTGGGAGCCAGGGAGTGCTCCAGGCGTGGCTGCCTCCAGCCCAGCCTTTCTCCTCGTTTCCCCAGGAAAATGCCTGTTCCAGTGGAGGAATGGCAGCTGGCACAGAGGAGCCTCCCTGCCTTCCAGAGGCCACTCTGCCAGCCTGACCTGGCGATTCCTGCCTGGAGTGGGAGCTGGGAGTGCACTAATTATGTGCTGATGGCAGGCTCTGGATAATAGCAATTTTCACTCAATTACTCAGTGCACAGTGTCACTATTAGAACCCAATTAATTTTAAAAAGCATTCCAATTTAAAAGAAGGCAATATGTTGCATTTCCACAAATTATCTATAGTGTTAAGATGGCCACTTTAGCCAACTCTTTATTGCATTAGACAGTGATGCAAACAAAGCAGCAAAAAATAGCGTGAGGGGAAATAAATACCTGTTTTTGTGGTGCTGAAAGCTCCTGAGGCTGTGCATTGCAGGGCTCTCTCAGGGTCTGTCTCAACACATGCAGGACCACAGAGGATGTCTGAAGCCAAATTTAGTTGGAGGATAGTGGTCTGCTGTACTTACTGTCCAAGGAATGCACAGAAAATAAGTACCAGCTAAGGCCAGCAGATCACTGAATGAAAATTCAGTGTTCAATTTCCACTGAGATTTGGGATTGAATTTCACAGAATCAAAGAGTTGTAGAGTGATCTGGGTGGGAGGGGACCTTGCTGACCTTGTCCCACCCTCTGCCATGGTCAGGGACACCTTCCACTGTCCCAGGCTGCTCCCAGCCCCAGTGTCCAGCCTGGCCTTGGGCACTGCCAGGGATCCAGGGGCAGCCACAGCTGCTCTGGGCACCCTGTGCCAGGGCCTGCCCACCCTCCCAGGGGACAATTGGTTCCTAACTTCCTTCACTCATAACGAACAGGGTTTTGCCTACAGGTTTCCTGCAGAGAGAACACCACAGTTGTGGTAAATATCAACAAGAGGTTGCTAATTTGAGGCTTCATTTGGTCTACAGGAATTGAAGGCTTCTGGTGTAGCATTTAAGTAAATAAAATATATAGCTCAAAACAGTGGACTAGATTCTTCTTAAATGGTAAAAGAAAAAAATTAATTGATTTTGGCCTGAGTGTGAGGCATTTGCTAAGACAGCTCCACTCTGTTTCCTGGCTCTTAACCCAGCTGGTGCCGTGCACACCTGGAGAGCCCAGATACCCCCATGAGTGTGTTTGACATGGCTGGGGAAAAGGGGAAACGAGTCTTGGTTTGGGAAAGGAGCTGCTCCTTCAGCCTTTGGTGAAAGTAGAGGATTTCCAGCCCTGGCAGCTGTGCTGTGTCTGTGCCTCTGACACGTGGCTTGGGGGAACACAGCTGCTGCCACGGCAGGAGTGTCCTCCCTCAGGAAGAAGCAAAGAGCACCTGACAGCCCGTGGCTATAAAAAAATTAATTGGAAAGCGAGCAAACTGCTAACCTTATGCCTGGCCTTGATGTAAGCAGCAATGACAACCTCTTTACTCCCAGATTTTGCTGTCACTTGGTGGTGAGGTTTCCATCTGGACTGCAAGAGATGTTTTAGATTTGAACCGGCTGACTAGGAGAATTTAGTGGAACAACTCCATTTGCACTACTCCAAATGCATAGAGCTGTAACCTGACAAACTACTTAAGAAATGCTTGTAAATGTGGGTTATTTGTCATTGTTTGTTTGACTGGGAGGGAAACCTCACCCGTTTTCCACGAGCAGCATTTGCTTTCTGTTGTCACTTTTTAAGTTACTTTCCTGCTGAGGTTGCATGGTTTTTGTGTTGGGATGTGATGGGGCTGTTACCAGACTTCCCTTTGGAGGAAAATACAAACCCACGGGATCTGATAGCTGCTCTTCCATCCCCAGGTGTCCCTTGCAAGGGCTCTGCAGCCCCATGCCTGCAGTTCGTATTCACTGGTGCTGTGATGATTGAGCCATTGGAAGAAAGAGGTGGAAGCAAACATGTTTAAAGCCCAGCCAATGCCCAGAGAGTCAGATACTCATTAACAGTATCTTCCAGCCATAATCAGCTAGCCTCGGAGAGCATGTTTTATCTTGCTCTCCGCCAACCTTTCTGCCCACAAGTGATTTGCACTCTTACTGAGCAAAGTTGGGAGCAGAATGGATAATAACAAGTCTGAAAATGCTCTGAAAGCAAAAAAATCCCTGGGCTCAGGGACAGCAAACCTGGAATTTAGAGCAGAAAGTAAAGAACACCAAAAGGTCAGGGCTATTGAAGCTACGTCACTGCGATTATGTCACTGGATAATAAATCTTTATTGCAAGAGAAAAGGTAGGAGAATATTCCTGGGGCCCTTCCATGTGCTTCCTCTGGGGCAGGACCGTGTTTACCCTGATTAGCATTTCTGAGTGGTGCAAGCACACCTCGTTCATTACCGCGGGGAAACAGTGATTAGAGGAGAACAGGATGCACAGCGTGGGACTCTGCTGCTGCCACAAGCCCAGCCTGGCTCAGCAGCTCCTGCTCCCGTCGTGCTGGAACAGATTTGCAGGGAGTGAAGATGGACAGGGCTGCTGTGGGACAGCCACGAGGCTGGAGGATGGGATTGGCTTGGGGGATTGGGATGCTGCTCCTGCTTTATAAACCCTGCACCCCTGTGCTTCTCAGGAGAGAAATTTTGGTGTGTTTGAAAATGATTTATTTTTATAATTATCTTTCCAGCATCACAATGGCTTAATTAAGGGTGAGTTCCCTAAATTTGTGGTGTCAGAGTGCAGTGTCACAGGGGAGCCCTGTGTGGAGGTGCGGCTGTGAGCTGGCTGTGGGAGCAAGCTGAAGGGAAAGCTGGCACTCTGGGCAAGGCAGAGCCCACTCACCACGCTAGAGACTGGCCACAATCGTTCTCCAGTCTCACTGCAAATTTACAGTCCTAATCTAAAAGGAACCACCCTGATCTCCTTTCCTCCCTGTCGCTCTCAGCGCAAATTTGGTGTTTGTTTAATTATATTTCCTCATTTATATGTTCTAATAGCATGTTAACCATCTAATTTATACCTGGATTTATTAGGCATAATAGTGTTCCCATGGAAAATTTAGTACAGCCACCACTGGATGTTTCTCTTTCCATAAGTTTATAATTTGCCTCCAGTATATTATATTTCCATGAGAAACCTAATGATGGCACAACACACTCTTAACAGACACACTCTCAACAACAAAATATTCTTTTATTTTGCTATTTAAAATTTATATTTTTAGGATTATGTTTCCCCCCTTTAAATAATGAACTGTAGATGAGGGCATGTGTATCTTTCTCCTGTGGTGTTTAACTGGCACGGTTACCAAGTTATCTCTAAAGACTCTTTGTTGCAGAGCATGAATTGGAGGCAGATTTTGTAAGTAGGAGGTGGATTTGTGCTTGGAACAGTTATTGAGGGAGAAAAACTCCAGAGTGGAGCTGCACTGTCAATGAGCGAAAGCTGAAGGGTTTCCTAAAGGATATATTTGGATTTCACCAAAGGAAGACTGACTCAGGGCAACTCAAACACGAGATGTAAACATCCTGTGCCTAAAGCATGCAGTCAGTGTTGCTTTGCAGAAATCCAGAGGTATCCTTCACTGGGGGATATTCAGTGTTCCTTTGGTGAAGTCCTGCACTGCCTCGGGAGGTGCAGGGTGGAGTGCTGGGGTGTGGCGGGGTTTGGCCTGGCTTTATTTCTGATTTCAGCCTGGCAGCTCTAGCTCAGCCCAGTGCCCTGGAGAGGAGATGCCCTGTGTGGGGGTTCTGTGCACAAGGGCTGTGTCTGGCTGAGCTGCCCCGTTAGTGACTTCAGCACGGATTAATGGAACCGAGGGCTTGCTGGCTGACTCCGTGGGTTAAAGTCAAGTTTAACAGAGCTCAGTTAACGTGCACAGGAACTGTGCTTGACCTAAGATTTCTTTAAAGAGGACTGAGCACTGCTTTTGAATCTAATGAAAGCCTCTTTAAAAACACTGCATCAGCCCCGTCCCCTTTAAGCAGCGTTGTTGAAGCGTCAGCGTTGACAGACACGTCTAGTTTTGTTCTGTGTCTGCATCTGAACTGAGAGATGACAGTTTCAGACTTTAATATGACTTATCTCTCTCTTCAATCCCAAGCTTTAGGTATTCACATTAATTAAAATGCATGGTAATGTCAGACTGGTGAATAGTTACAATGTAAAATGTCAATTATCCTGTTTTTGAATGCATCTGAAATAATAAACGAATTCATCAAGCCATGAGTTTCCAACTAAACAGATGTCTGGGATGTAAATGGATGGGAAGGACCAGTGCCATAAATCCTACAGACATTTGTCAGGCCTCTGAAGTTCTCTGTACCTTTGCTGTGAAGTCTGTTGAGGTTGAAGGTTTGCCCACAGCAAGAGGGGTTTGGCTGTGCCTGTGCCAGCTCTGCCAGGTGCCAGCCCTGGTGCAGAGCTGCAGGAGAGGCTGCCTTGGAACCTCCAGCTGCTCCTGGGGGATGGAGAGGCACCAAAACTGGCTGTCACTTGGGAGTTCAGGCCCCTGTGCTGGAGTGGGGTATGTGAGGTTTGTGGGAGATTTTGTTTTGTTGTTTTTTTTCTTTAAAATGCTGTTCCATCTAAAGTACTCAGTAGTGCTAATGTTTCTTTTTTCCCAGTCAGAACTGAAGTGGTTTAAGCTCAAACTGAGTATCTGCAGGAGTGATTTCTGCAGGGAGGAGTTCTCTCTGTTGGTCAGTCTCCACCAGCAGGCAGGTGGGAAACAGCCTTTGAGCAAATTGGGCTGCGTTTACAGGCATTTGATCTTTGCTGAACCGGTGTAACCATATGAAACCTCTTCTATTATTCACTCTGTCTGCTTCAAATAATTCAGGACCAGTGGTCTCCAGCCACTTTGTGATACAGCTTGCCTACAACATTAAATTTTCAGCAGCTGCATTTGAATCAGTTGGCAGTTCAAAAGCAAGATGTTGGTTCGTGTTTAAGGAATCCAGATTTAGCTTTAGAACTACCTTGTGCCTGGAAATGCACTGGCACATCCAGGCTGTGAGCAGAGTCCAGATGCATTTTCTTGCTCAGCTGATGCACTCCCCAGCTTCAGCAAAGAAGGGATGGATGCTCCAGAGCTGAGGCAAGCACACACATGGATGTACATGGTTATTTAAAGTGCTGTGCCACTAATGCCAGAGTTTTGTGAGAGTTAGGGATGGCTGAGAGGATGTCAGAAGCAACTTTCAGCTGAGGAAATGGGTATTCCCATGCTGAGTTCTTTTTAGGAGGGTTCAGTTTCCAAACTGGTGAATGCTTTCAAGTGTCTGAACTGTTGGTTTTGCTTTCCTCCAGAGACTTTCCCACACACTTCTATGCATTCAGGACTTGGGAAACGTTAAAAATACAAGGTGTAATGAAAGACTGGCTCTTTATGAAAAGAGGCAGAATTTTGGCTAATGTCTCTCCACAGGGCAGGCTGGAACCACAAGGAGGTCTCATTATAAGCTCTGTGCAAGGATTGAAAAGCCTGGTCTGCCCTGGTGATGGGCAGTAGTGCAGGTGCAATAAAGGGAATATACATAGTGCACCTCCCACTGAAGAACACTGGGACAGGACAGAAGGAAGTAGCATTATTTTGTTCTCTTCTGACTCCACGTCTGATACCTGCAGACCTGGGAGCAAACCATAATTCAGAATAACTTCAAGGCAAAGGTGTGGGTGTGCACCCACACAAAATAAATCTTTGGCTGCAATGAAGACCCATTAACACATGCCCTGTTTTGTCCTTAGAGCTTGAAGAGCATTATGTGCACAGTGTGCACAGGTGCTGCTATTCTTAATTAAACATCTGGTTAATGAGGGAGGTAACTGTGTTGTTTAGAAACTTTGACTGTCTTCGAAGCAGCAGTGGTGCATTTCCAGTTCTTTGTGAGGGGAGTCTTTGTTCAGCACTGGAAAAGTCTCTTCTGTCTCATGCTGTGCTCTGAGCAGTGGTGGAAACTCAGCTGAATGGTTAATTTGCTGCTGCAGTTGTGAGGCTGATGGAGAGCTGAGAACCAGGGGGAGGAAGGTGATGTCTGGAGACGCTGGGAACAGAAAGTGGAAGTGTTTGCTGTCTGAGAAAAAGGATCCTGCCAGGAATGTAAGGAGTACATATGGCTGGCTCTCAGCGAAGCTGTAGAAATGTTCTTGATCTTTGAGGTTTTCTTCTGCCCTGTTTCTGTGCTGGGTCTGTACTGTCTGGTGTCTGAGAAAGAGCAACTGGCACAAGTCAGTGAAGGCAAGAGAAGTTTTGTTGGGTCTGTGAGGCCTCTGCTTTGTGGTAAAGGAGCCCTGCTGATTAACCCCCTCTATGTGATGTGTGAGAGTGAAATCCAGACCATGTAATCCCTCTGTCCTTGCCTACCTGCACGAAAAGGTTCACTACCTCCTTCCATGGGAAGTCATAGCAAGAATAAATTTTACCGATTCCTTAAAAAATCCACAAACCCAAAACCACAGACAAACAGCAGAAAAAAACCCCACAAGACAGACATAAAAGAAAAACCAGAAAAAGTTAAATTAGAGCATGGTGTTAATAACACCAAGGTTGTGGGTTCAAGCCCTGTGTGGGCCATTTACTTCAGCACTGGACTCGATGATCCTTGTGGGTCCCTTCCAACTCAGAAAGGTCTGTGACTGTGATCTGTGACTGTGACTAATTTTAACTAATTGACCTTTACCAGGACTAGAGCAGAGTGCCCCCAGCACTCCGTGGGACACAGAAAGAGTGCAAGGACTGTTCTGCATTAAAAATGGATGAACACAACTTATTCTGCATATAAGGTCAAAATCTACTGTTCAGTGAATAACTAGGATTTTACACACGGAATGCCTGGATAGAGAAGCATTTCCGTACATTTATTTCCTGACAGAAATGTGTATCTTCTCAAGGAATCCACGGCCACCCTTGTGCTGTGTTGTGAGTTGTTCCTGACCCCCAGGCTGTCGGTGCCTCTGCAGGGCTGCTCCTGCTCTGGTGCTTGGACCACCCCTTGGTGTGAGGTTCTGTGCCCATCTGACACCGCTGTTACCTGTCTGCAAACAGAGCCCAGCTCTGCTCCAAACACTGCAGGGGGGCATGGATCTAACGTGTTTTCAAAGGGGTTCTCTTAACAAAGTTGTTCTTTTAACCAGCCCAAGCACCCAGCAATAACCCACGAGCCAGTGAACTCCTGAGGCCACAGAGGGATGTGTTTACATCAGTCATCCTCCTCCTGCTCACTGAAATGTCTCTGTGCCCCAAGCAGCAGGTCCGAAGCTCAGGAGCTGGGGTTTGTGCTTGGCAGGTGAGCAGTGCTGGCTCCGACTGCTCTGCTGTCACAGGATTTTACCAATTTGCCATTTGCTTCTTCAGGAAAGGAGCATCTTCCTGCTGCAGCACCATCATTCAGGGTTCTGCTGGCCAGATGTGACGTAGGGACTTGCCAGAAGATCATGAACATGTGGATATTCAACTCTCAGTTTCTCAGCTGCAAGGAGCTGCAGTTCTGGGTCGGGGTGGCCAGCGGTGGGAGCTGTCCTGGAATCCAGGGCTGCTGGAGAAAGCCCTGCTGGGACTGTCCGTGGAGGGGTTACCTCAATTCCCAGTCCAAGGGTCAAACCCTTCCACTCTGAACCAGCTCAAGAGATCTGAGCCTTCAGTCCCCAAGGGATGGTCCTGGCTGGTGGTGTTGGACATCCCTGGGATCCCCTTGGAGAGGGTTTTTCTTTACATCTCTCAAGTTGTTCTGACCCAGACACCTGTGCTTCACCAGAAACCAGGGCAGAGCTGTAAAACAGCTGTAAACAGTGAATAAAACACACACTGAGGGTAAAAACCAAAATGTTCCAGGGCTGTTGGCCCCTGAGTTCGGTGGGGCCATTTATTTATGGACAAACTATTGTGTCCCTTTTCCTTTTACAGCAAGAGGACTTTGGCTTTTTCTTTTCAGCTCTAATTAGAAAAGTGGTCTGGAAGTTCAATATTGTTTATTGCCTGCATGTTAGTGAGAAAATGAATGAATTCTAAAGCCATAAGTGATGGTTATAAACTTGCTTGTGGAGTTTGGAAGAGATTAAAATTAATCTGTAAGTAAATGAAGGTGTTTTGGTGAATTGTCATCTCGTTAAAGACATTTAAAGAGCTGAATTATATTCATAAAATGAAATAAAATAGATACTTTAGATCTGAGGGCTCTTAAGACTATTCAAAACAAGGTGCAGAGCCTTGCCCCTGCAGATTTTGGGTCAGCTTACAATACTTTGATTATCATAGGATAACTAGCACAAACCCCTTACTGTTATTTGGCTTTTTGGGTTTGGGTTTTTTTTTATTTTCTTGGTTAGATGGTTGAGGTGTTGCTTTTTTGTTTGTTTTTATGCTTCCTTTTTTTTAATCAAAGAAGTGACCTTCTTTTCCTTTCCAGTCCTTTAAATTAAACAGCTTAACAGTTCTTCTTACTGCTTACTATCTCAGAAAAGGATTTAATCTTTGAGAAAAAAAGGAATTTGTTGTCCTTGTGTGTTGTTGTGTAGTGGCAGCTGATGCCACTAGGGTTACCTCTTATTGCAGTCTAAATAAAGAAACTTAATTTTCCTTAAAATCTGGATAACTGCTTGGTCATAATAAACCAACTGATCTCCTGATGCATTAAGAGATGCAAATGCTGAGTTTGAATAGCATTGTTTGCTTTTACATAAGAGATGTAGATGAGAGAGTAAGAAAATATGTGTAAGAAACCTTTCCTTACCTATTTCGTTTCTTGTTATCTCTAAAGTAGGAGAGGCAAACCAAAAATTTCCTCAATCATCGTGGTGTTTCTGCCTCAGTAGTTTCTCCTAATAAACCTTCCTCTGCACTCACCATCACTGAACAAGAAATTGCTTTGAGCTATTAATTATACATGTATTTCTCTTTTTTATCCAATTCTCTCTCTGGCCTATTATCTCTGTGGAGCAGCAAATAGCAATTCAGATAGATGTGTATCATTACCATCTAAAATGTTGCAGGATTGAGGGTTTGTTGTAACATCTCTTCTGTTAAGGTATGTAGGATTTTTGGAATTTTTAGTGTTGTCCAGCAGATGGGAAGGGAGGTGCTGGCACTGTGATTCCATAAAGTCTTAAACCACTGGACAAAGTGCTGGCCTGTCACCTTGGCCTGCAACATCCTCTGGGAAGCCTCACTGATGTGCTTTGAAACATCTACACCCAATTATCACCTCTGCCATTCACTTCTTGTGGCAGGGTGGGAGTCGGACCATCCCTTCCCCAATTTCCATGGGATTTCATCAAGCTGGATGCTAGATTTAGAGAGCAGAGGTACAGGGGCACCTACAATTAGGAATGCCCACTCTCTTCAGCCTGAGAATGTCAAAGCTCTCAGGTATTTTGCTCCAGGCTGGCTGTGCCCCCAGATTCTGCCTTAAACCCGTGTGTTTTAGGTGTGCCTCCAGTGATGCAGACTTGTGTCTGTTTGCTCTTTGTGCACAGTGCTTCCAGGGGGTGACCTTTGCTTCTCTCTGGTGCTCAGTGTGGGGTGTTTTGCCCCATTTTTAATTCAGAAAATTGATATCCAGATGTTGGCATGCCAAGGGAGGGAAGGCACAGCTGTAAAGATGATGTACCCAGGAAAAATCTCTGGTAGAAAGGTGAGAACAGGTAAGGCCGTACCTACAGGGATCTCCTGTCTATTTTGTGACTGAGGTTCCCTCTCACTGCTGCCTGTGATAGAACTTGCCTTGAATTCATTGTAGCTGCAGTTTCTCTATGGCTGGTGAGTCTCTGGGGAGGTACAAAGCTGCGTGGTCAGCTTTGAATTGTTCAATTACAAAATCTGAGAGCACTGGGCACAAGCACACAAGAGTTGTCCTTGACGAGCAGGGTCCCGAGTTGTGACGGCTGCAGCTAATTCCCTCTTGGAATTTTGCTCACATTGTGAAGCAGCTGTAAAATTTCAGCCTTAATGTGCTCTACCTGGAGAATTTCAGTCTGAAAATATAGTACATGGTTATCAAAAAATGGTTCCAGGAACCATAAATTTTTTTTGCTATGTCCTGACAAAAATGATAAAATTTCCAGATGCGTCAGTGCTTTCCAAATTGAGATCTTCATCTGGCAGTATTATAAAGATGATTTAAAAAAAAAAGAAAAGATTTTGTAACAAATACATTTCCCTGGATTTATCTCCTATTTAATATTGTATCAGCCAAGACTTTTATGCCAGAGGATCCTAAAACTAAGTTATTGTTAGAATTAATCACAAAAGAAGTTGTCATGCCTAGCAAGCACCCAGAACCAACCAGGAGCACTTCAACCTTTCTCAGGTTTAAACCTCATAAATTTCTCAGCTTTTCCTGCTCAATATCCTACACCCTGCTGGCAGTGCTGTGGTGCCAGCACTGCTCCTCCTGCTCCTCACCAGGGCAACGTGTTCTGGGAGTGGGGAACGACCCTGGTTTGAGGTTGTCTTTGCTCAGAAATGTGGTGTACCAGCAGCAGGTCTCCTGCCAGACCCCACCCAGCAGGAGCTCGTCCAGGAATGCAGTGGGTTTGGTTTTCCTTTTGCCTTTTGAGATCCTGGTTTCTAAGGGGGTCAGTTGTCCCTGCAGGGAACCAGCAGCACCCAGGCAAGAGGCTGCAGCAGAGGCAGGGGGTGAGTGCAGCACTGACCCCGCAGGTCAGGGGACCTCGGAGGTGACAGGGACAAATCTGAGGGGGCTGAGGGCTGCAGGGAGTGGGGGTGGGAAAGGGCAGCAGCTGGACTGAGATCCAAGGAAATCCCCAGCAGTGAGGGAGAAAGTGGTGCAGAGTGCCAGGGCTGTGGTTTGTGTGCATGGCTGCCTACCCAGCCACGAGAGGGGAGGCAGAAGGAGGAATTAGCAGTTGTTTTGTATATTTGTACATTTTCCCACTCTTTGCAGCAGTCACTAGAGGAAACATCTTGAGCAGGTTGACCATGATGTCAAGATGTGCAGATTCTTCCTGTCCACCAGAATCCCTTCATGCAGTTTTAAGCTTTATCTGCTTTTTCTGCAACTTTTTATCTGCTGCACTGCTGTGGGTTTGCTGGTCCAAAGCTCTCAGGAAGGAGGTGTTAGCACTGAGGTGTATTGGATTCCTGTTCCTGTGTTCTCCCATCCATGCAGAATTCTCCTTCTTAGCATCTGCTGAGACTCTGGTTAACTTTCCTCAACTCCTTTCAAATCTGGTCTGAAAGAGCTGAAAGAGCTTCTGACTGGATAGGTACAGCATTCCAATATCTCCCATTTCTGCTGCTTCCTTTAGCAAAGTTGGGTAGTGTCTGCTCTAAAAATAAAAATATTTGGAAATGTTTGTTATAGACTATAACACATTCTACACTCTCTGTTGTGTAAGACTTCCTGACAATGGAACTGCTGAAAATTAAACCCACAAACATGATCCCCCAAACCCACAGCCTCCTGAAATCTCTCTCAGAAAAATTCTGTCAAGAATTATTTTGTGCTTATATTTCTTTAATGTGTGCTCAGTCACAGGATTGCTCAGGGATCAACCCTAGTGAGCATAATCTGGAGCCCCACAGAGCTTTTAGGTTTCACATGGTACACATAGAATGTACTAGAATGTGATGAGCACCTCCAGTTTTTTGTAGTCTCTGTTCTGCCAATTTTTTCCCCTTTCTTTATTTATCCCATCTACTTTATCCTTATGGATTACAAGTTCAGATGCAATTCTCCTCAGGGTTTCAGTCAGAAAATGCAGCTGGTGCTGCAGAGCTCACAGGAGATCCCGAGTGGGTGCAGCGAGGGTGTGAGCAGGGTCCTTCCTGCTCAGAAGAGCTTCCCATGAGGGGTGGTGGCTCACCAATGAATAGGATAGGTCTGAAAGGGTAGATGTGCTTCAGAGCATCCCAGGGAGTCTGCAGAGATGCTCCTTGGTTGTTCTGCAGGGGGGTCGAAGTGGCTCAGAGACACCGTGCAGGTTTGTCCCTCTGCTCTGGCTCCTCCTGGTTGGAGCAGCAGACCCCACCCATTAAAGCAGAGCAGCCCTTGCTGCAGGGACTGAGCAGTGCCCCAAGGTCTGATCTCTTGGGCAGCACAGAAAATTATCTGCTGGCAAACTGCAACAGCTGCCTGAAAATTAAAAAAAAAAAAAAAAAAAAAAAAAAAAAAGATAAATGAAGTAAAACGAGGTCCTAATTTTGTTATGGGGATAAGAAGATTTTACTGCACTGAAATTCGCTAAATCCATCAAGTACAGAATGAATCCACTGAGAATTGTGATGTGAGAGTCACCAGGGCTGCTGCTAACCAGAGACAGGGATCTGTGGAAGTGGTTTCCATCTTTCTGTGGCATTTCACAGTTAAAAGGTGATTTTGTCTTCCCTCCTGCCAGCTTTTGTAAGCAGAGCTGAGCAGTTGCTGTACTGATGTCTCTGTACCTGCAGCACCATCCTCATGGGAGCTTTGCTTTTCTCCTCAGGGCTTTGAGTGACAGGTGGAACAACTGAAAACAACGCATTTCAAGACCCTTCTGGCCTCCTTCACAGCTCTGTTAAAATACTTTGTTATTTATATTTAATCTGCCTTCTTGGGGTTTGATTTAATGCAGTGGCTTTTTGAAATCCAAAGGGTATGGGATCACACACTTGCACTTGGGCAGAAATTGAAAATGTAATAATACTGTGAACTCCTGGGTCTGGCTGATTCCTCCTGTGCAGGGGTTCCTCACCTCCTGAGTGGTTCCAGAGAGCAGCCAGCACGTGCAGAACCTGGGTCTGTGAGGCTGCCACTCAGTGCAACCTAAAAATTAGGCTTTAAAATTGGCACCAGGGATATGTCCAAACGTAGCTGCCTTTCACCATTGTGGCCCAGCACGTTTTCTGCTGTTTCAACACACATTCATTGAGTTAATACAACAACAGAAAAAAACCAGAATTACACAGGTTTTTCTAGCTTGGGATATGCATTTTCTGCTGGATTGCTTCTTTCTGTGTTTTCCCCTACTTGCAGCCAATGGTTTTCCAGTTCCTCATGTTTGAGAATCTCATTTCAAACTGTTAAAACATTGCCTCTGACCTACAGAGATTAGGGCTCCTCAAGTACAACAGTCAGTTTCCTTGTTGTTGAAAATAATTTTGAAAAGATTTTTTGGGATTCATTCTGTGATTGGTTTGGGTTTGGTTTCTTTGGCGTGGGCTTTTTTTTTTGTTGTTTTGTTTTGTTTTTGTTTATTGGCTTGTTTTGATTTGTTCTCTTTTGTTTTTTTAGAGGTAAGTTTATTTCTAAGCTTTTTCTTAAGGTGCCCTTAGCATAGACACAGTACACTACCAAATATATAAAATTTGTCAAGAGAACCTCCCAAGGAACTTCTGACGTACAAAAAAGCTACTGAAATATTCATCAGCTGTTACCTGAAATATCTTGTGAATAAGGGGCAGATACTGTACCAGCAGGTAATCTCTAAAATAACTTAATCAAGCAGCAACTGGTAATACTGTGTGATGTTCCTTCTGGGAATAGTGGCAGGCAGCAGAAATGTTGATTACTTGGCCCTTTGCCTTTCTGGTGCTGAATTACTGAAATCACAGGAAAACTTCTGCATAAGTGCACATAATTCTCATTTTTATTCTTAGATGTTAATATTTTTTGACTGGAGAAAATGCAAGTCAAACTTTTCCCACATTTTCACTGAGGTTTCTGTCTGGTTTCGATCTGTATGGGTCCTCTGTGTAGGAATATTTTGCTAATTTGCAGCAGACTGAAAAATGTGTAAGCGAAATATCCATGACACATGAATGCACGTAGGTAAGATGTTTCTCAAAATTAAAATGTGTGCTGCTGCAAAAGACAGCACAAATCTAAGCTGCATCTCAGAATCTTAATAATTGAGATTTTTCTTTTGATCTGGCAAGATTTATCAGAAGACTTGATTTAGTTATACTCCTGCTTATTATAGGGAAGATGTTTACGGATAATAATCTGTAAAGTTTTAATTTGGTGGTAAAAATGAAATAATGAAATCTATATTTCCTTGGATCCAAGCCTTTGGTTTTGCACTTGAAATGTTAAAGGAGCTGTGAAATTGCTGATATGCATCCTCAGGAAACGTGGAACACCTGTGTTTTGGCAAAGGTCTTTACTGAAAAGGAGAAAATAGTTTCATGTTTTCCCCAGGACTGTTCAGAGCTAGGAGGCCTGGGTCAGCTTTAGTTTAAAACTGAGTTAATTCCAATCTCGAACACTCTATGAACAGGATTATGGGAAAGTTTTAAACACAGATTTCCCTTAGAAGTGTATTTTTCAGGTTTAAAACTGAGACTTCTTATTCTGTCCCTCAGTCGCTTGGGGACATGAGCTGTGGGTTTTTGAGGCTGTCACACCGCAGGTATAAACTGAGATGCAGATCCTCTGAATTGCACCTTTGTGAGTACAGAATATTGCCACAGGAATCCTTGGACCTTGTCCCAAAACTGCTCCAAGAGACAGGTCAGAGTATTCTGAGTGCTGCACCTCCAAGCAGCAGTGAGCAGCACCACAGGCCTTGGGGAGCGTCGGACGCCCTTTCCTGACTTTTGTGCTCATCAACGTGGGTTACAGAAAGCTCTGCTAAGAAAACAAACCCGTTTGTTCTGCTCTTTTCATAGCACAGCCATCTGCTTGAGGCAAGTCAGGAACTGGGAAGAGCTGCATCTCCCAGCCTTATGTAACAAACAGAGGGATGGGCTTTGGGGCTCGGGACTTTTTGGCTGGAGCAGCCCTGGTTTAACCAGGGCGGGAGAGCAGAGCGTTTTTTAGGTGCTCAGCCCCTCTGCCTCTGGCCTTCGTGGCTGGGTGAGTGAGCAGCTGCCTGACAAGCAGAGAGATTTAGCACTGCTAATTAAAATGCCGCTGGGGGGGCAATTGAAGTCTACACAAAACAAACAGAGAATGCTTTCTGAAGTGCTGAGAAAAGGTGTAGCCAACTGCAGCCCCTCAAGTTCCAGTAAAGCAGCAAAGTCTGGCCACAGAGAAGGTTTGATGGGGTTGCACACATCCTAAAATAGCCCCTTATTATGACATCACTGCTGCATAAATAATGCAATTTCTCATCCATACCTAGGAAAATAAGTGTTTTGCTTGTGCTCTGCCAACCCTGTGTCCTCCAGTCCCTCCTCATTTCACGCTGCCACGCGCAGGAAGCAAATCACAGCAGGCAGAGGGGGCAGCCTGCGATCCTGTGCTGTAATTTGGTGGTGGGCTTTTGTGTGTGTGTAGACAGCTGCTGTTTATTCCTATCATGCATATTGCAGTGTTCTCAATTTGCCTCCCACACCAAGTTGTATTCCTGTGTTCAGTTGAAAGGGCACTTAAAAAGCAGTGTGTCACCTCCCTGTGCTCGCAGTCAGCGTAACAAAGACTCTATATTTTCCAGACCTGCAGCACAGCATCAAATACATTTTTAATTTAGGTTAGTGAGTGTTGAGGCCAGAAGGATGTAGAAAATTTATTATCTCTTCTTGTATGACTTCATCTGTAAGTTATCGCTGTGTTGGGCCCGGCTGGACATTTGTATGTGAGTCTGCAACTCTACCTGAGGGGAAAAAAGAAGGAAATCATGTCTTGAAGCCTTCTAGTAATTCCTCTTGGTAGTTTACTGCACTAGTTGCTTGCCCTGACTCTTAAAATGTGTGCCTTAGTGCAGTCTGATTTTTGTTTGGACTCAGTGTCCTGTTTGTGTCCTCCCACCTCATTAGAAAGTTCCTTTTTGCACAGCACTTTATTCCTGGGAAGGAGCCTCTCTCTGCTCTACTGTGCAGTGAAGCTCTGCAGAGATATTTGGGAAAGTCCAGGGAAAGTATTGATGTGCCAGTGGGATGCTGCTCCTGATCTCATTAGTCTGTCTTGGGGCCCTCCCTCCTGTTTTTCTGTGTTTAATTAGCAGGGCTGCAGCTCGGAGCTGGCAGGGCTCTGAAGGGGATTTAGGGTGGCTCTGAGTTGGTGCTGTAAGGGGTTAAATACACCAAAATTGTCAAGGGTGAATGTAAAGCTCTGTTCTTCCAGCACTCAAATATTGCCCTGCCATAACGGGTCTGTTCGTTCTGGAGATTCAAAAATGAGCTCAAAGGAGTTTTAAACTTCTCAGGTTTTGTAAATCTTAAAAACCTGGGAAGCATAACAGAGAGAAGGGAACGGAGCTGGGGAAGGGGCTGGAGCCCCAGGAGCAGCTGAGGGAGCTGGGAAAGGGGCTCAGCCTGGAGCAAAGGAGGCTCAGGGGGGACCTTGTGGCTCTGCACAACTCCCTGACAGGAGGGGGCAGCCGGGGGGGGTCGGGCTCTGCTCGCAGGGAACAGGGACAGGAGGAGAGGGAACGGCCTCAGGCTGGGCCAGGGGAGGCTCAGGTTGAATTTTAGGGAAAAACTTCACAGAAATGGTTGTCCAGCCTGGCACAGCTGCCCAGGGCAGGGGTGGACCCCCCACCCCTGAAGGGATTAAAGCCATGTGGATGTGGCTCTTGGGGACATGGTTTAGTGGTGGCCTTTGCAGTGCTGGGTTAATGGTTGAACTTGATGGTCTTGGTTGGTCTTTTCCAACCTAAATGATTCTGTGATTTTAAAGTGGAGTGAGGTTAGCAGGCTCCAGTCCACTACACTCAGTATTCCGTAGCGTTATTGCCAGAAAAACGCTGTGTTTAATCATCTGTATAATTGGTGGATTGGGTGGGACAGGAGAGAGTAACACCAAGTAGTCTTAATTCACAAGTTTGCAACTGAAGTGCAATAGTTTGGGCAGTAGATGAACATTATTAGTGTTATATATTTTCCTGCATGGCACAAGTGACTTTTTATCCAGGAAATGGTTTAGAAAACAATTTTTTATCAAGCTGAACCCTGACAACTTTGTTGCAGCGACTTCCTTACTTTTTCCCATTCAGAGTCTTTGTAAAGCTTCCTTACCATGTGGTGTTTTCTCAGAGCACAGTTTTTATTTTCTAAAGCTTTTATCATGTGAGAAGCTTTTCTCTGAGGTCCCTCTGATGTGTCCATCTCCCAAGCCTGCTGCTCCCAAACACGGGCGCTCCGGCTGAGATCTAATGGGACTCTGATAATCGTGCTTATTTTACATACTCAGTGCTGTGCCCTAAATAGCATCACTTTCCACGTGGCAGGGTTTCATTGTTAGCTTGCACTCAGTGCATTATCCAGCCTGACACCCAGCTCTGTCTCGGAGATGCTCCTGTGTGGAATCCATTCACAGGGAAATTCCTCCCGGCCTCGTTCGATTTAAACCCCTCACATCTCCCAGCAAAGTCAGTGGATCGCAGTGGGAGTTGCCAGATTAAGACTGAACAAAGACCTCAGGATTTGGCTCCCTGTCGGTGCATTTGTTTGTTTCTTTCAGCTGAGGCTATTTGTCCTTTGTTTCTATTGAATCATAGGACAAATTGATTTAATTATTTTGGTCCCTCAGGGTCTTTGACATCCTGCGTACTGTTTAGGGGAGGTGTAAAGCCTGGCAATTTTCTCTCTAGTTTCTGATATTTAATAATAAGCAATAAGCAGGTTGCTCTATTTGTATTCTAAATGCATGTTTGGATATTTTGAAGAGCTTCTTCATCATAAAAACTTGCTGAAAGACCTGCCTTTTTCAGGGAGGTGGGGAGAAAACCTTCCAAAGAAAACAAAACAAGTGAAAAAATCCTGTATCACACAGGTGTACTTCTGGGGGGAAGAACAAAATAACCCCAAAACTCCAAATCCAATCTGTGCTCTTAAAGACTCTATGTTTGCGTGTTTAGAAATAAAGGTATGAAGTGAAAGAGAAAAGAGTTAGAAAGGAGTTACTTTGTGCTTTTATTTTTGGGTATGATGACACATAGAATTATGTTACATAGAACCCATTTTCTCTCCATATTTACATGAAATCCGCAAATATTTGAAGTAATTGTATCTCCTGGCATACATATGTGCACTGGTGAATCATGTTGTGAGCTGATATTTAAATGAGTTGCAAAATACTGGTGTTTTGCAAAATCAATGTCTTAAAGACTGAATTTGTAGCTGATTCTTTTTTTCTTGAGGTGAAATCAGCACCTTTGTCTCTTTCCATTATTTAGAATCACCTGTTCCCAGAGAATTCACAGAATGGTTTGGGTTGGGAGGGATCTTAATCTCATCTTGTTTCCACCCCCTGCCATGGGCAGGGGCACCTTCCACTGTCCCAGGGTGCCCAGTTTGATTATTTATATGATGTGTATCCTGCAGCAGTGAGTTTGGGATCCCCAGGCTATGTTTGCATGTGTCAATATCCACCCTAAAACCTGTGCAGAGTTTGGGGCTGGAGGAAAGCGGGAATGACTAAGAGGGTTTGGAAAGGGGCTGGTCCTCAGCTGTTGAGGCCAGAGCGAGCTGTGGAGTGGCGTCCTCAAAATGCATCTTTGAAAAGTGACATTTTTATTTATTCATCGAGTTCGTTGAGTGGAACACTGACCTGTTGGAAGAAGGGCTGTGAGGGTCTGGTGCACGAGATACTCTTGTGTGAGTATCTCCCATCACAACCATTCCTGCAGTGCAATATCAGTGCAGAGAAACAGCACGAATTTTATCAACTTTGCTGCTGTGGATGCCCATGAATATGAAAGAAAAATGCTGAAAGTTTGAAGCTTAATCTGCAGTGTTCTTTGTTACTGTCCCGTCCTTTACTGTCCCTTTTTGTCCATTCCTCCAATTCATAATTAAAAAGGGAGGAAAAAATAGGAGGAGGAGAAAGAAGGAAAAAAAAAAATGAAATCTTTGCAAGACTTTTGGCTCTAATTAGATTTTCATTAAGGTTTTATAAAATCTATTACACAAATCCTCGTAAGAAATGAGAGCACAGTTCATGGAGACGATTAACAAATTGGCTTAATGAACTGATCTTGAACCTCTCAGATCCACTGCAGAGTTCTGGCTCCCCTGAAGTGCTGGAAGGAAGCACATCCAGAGTGTCAGTTCCGAGCAGTGTGAGGAGCAGGGATGAGATCAGACTTTTCTGGGAGAGCTCCTCCACGAGCCACACCGAGCTGTCACTGCTGTGACAGCTGCAGCACTGAGAAGCCCCCACAGCCAGGCTCAGGCCGTGCATTTGGGCAGCTGAAGGCAGCTTTACCTTGAACAGACTCTCCGGCGTTGTGCCGTGGAACGAGGAGTGCCTGAGCCCTTATCTCTGTTTGCATGGGGAGGGAAGGGAGAGCAGCCCTTGGCCCTGTTTGTTTGCACTGCTGTGAATCCCAGCGCTGTAATCCTGGAGTGACCTGCTCAAGGGCTGCCAGCAGACACCCCAATCAAGATTAGAACTGCCAAAACAGAGGGTACTTCCAAAAATTATGTCTGAGAGGGGAATTAGGAAATTGCTTTAACTTCCACATCTCTAGGATGGTCAGATGACAATTCCTAAAACTCCTCTACGGTTTATGCAGTGATATATATACACATATATATATATATATATATAATCTCAAAACCTTTTACAAAAAATTGCATTTCTTGATGTTAAGCAGGCACAGGTGGGAAAGGTCTCCTACCCAGATTTTGTTTCGGATGGTGTGCCTGGTGTCTGACTGTTCTGGGATATTTAGGTTTGAATATAAGGATTTAGACCATGTGTGGTCTAAAAGCACAGGTGAAAGCAAACTTTCAGTCAGGAATTTGGTCCCGGGTCATCATGAGAAACATCCATCAAAGTTGCATTCTTTAAGGAATATTATTGAAATATAATGATTCCAGACAGGATTACCAGATCCACTGGGACACATAACTCCTGATGGAAGTTCTGGCTCCAGAGCCATGGCCCTGCTCTCCCTTCTCTCCCATACTGTCACTGCCTTCTGCTCTTGTTGGTAGTGGAATTAGTGTTGTACAAATCAGGAGGTCCCTGACTGGTTTTGTTTTGCTGATGAGTTGTTTTCAGCTGGATCATTACCATCCCTGATTCCTGCATGTGCTGTTTGCCCCAGCACAGCCCCAGTGAGGGAGGTGGGGATGTGTGGCCGAGGAGGGCCCTGGCCCAGGCACTGCCTGGGAGCTCTGCTCTTGAATGTTCAACCTCACTCAGCTATTTCAGCCTGAGAATCAAAACCCTACTCTTGCCCCTTACTGGGAGGGAGTAACACCACAAACCCTCTTCTTAGCTCTGTTTATCCCCTACCTCAGCTGTATGGGATGTCCACGGCCCCTCTCCTGTCCATCTGTGCAGGAGCACGAGCAGCAGCTCCTTTGCCATTCCCCAAGTGCCGCCTGTGAGCGGGAATTCAGCAGGGAAAAGCAGCTCCCTGTGTCCCGGTCTGTCCCCACAGAACGGGAGTCACAGTTTGCCCTCATTTCTGCTGCCTCTTGCCAAGCTTAAAGCATCTCCTTTTCACTCGTTGGAGAGGGTTTCAAACACTTGGAAGAAGCAGAAGTTCTGGAAAGCCAAAGTTTGGAAATGAGGCAGCAGCTCTCTGGGTGCCGTGCCCTTCTAAGCACCAGCCCTGGTGCATGAATCAGTGTCTGACACTTGTCAACACGGTGTGTCCCGGCTTCTTTTGGGCATTGTGCTCCAGAGTCCTCATCTCAAAATACATCTGGGACTTGGAGCTGTGATCTGCTCACTTTTGCCAGCACTTATCTGCAGGATACAGCAGCGTTCAAATAATGTACAGCACCTCGTCTCTAATCAGCGCCGCAGGAGATAAGCTTGGATATAGGTATTTTGCCAACTCTAAATACATATTAGAAAAAATCTTTTGTCTTCGTAACATCAAGGCTAAAAAACTGCTTTGCAGCCTTACAAGTTTTTTAAAAGTTAGGTCTTAAAGGTTAAGAATTAGAAAAATCTTAGCTTGCCCTTGTAACCTTGAGCCGCTTCTTGGTGCACACGCACTATTTTACAATTATTTTAATTGCAGAATAGCAATCCTAGCTTCACATCCTCCAGTTCATAAAGGTTAAGGAATTGCACCTGAGGGCAACAACTGTGTCACATCCAGACTTTCTTAAATGTGTCTCTGCTGGAAGCAAATATGCCTTGCTGTTAGAAGGAGAATTTGTTAGTCAAATAAACTGGGACTGTCCTGGTGCCATCCGTGTCTGGTCTCACAGTAACATTAAATGTAATGAGGAAATGTCCCTTAAGGTAGCGTTAACTTTACTTTTTAATTTCATATTGAAGTTCTCTGCAGTTCATTATTTATTTATTAAGGGGCAGGATGAGGTTTAATTACTGGAATGGGGAGTAATGCAGAGCTGCAGTTGGGGGCTGGTTTTGGGGTTGTTTTCCTGCTGCAGGAAGTGCCAGGACCCCACTGTGGGCACACAGATGGTTGAGCTCACAGCAGGGCCCTGCAGCTCTTTAAATTATGGTGCAAAAGAAACCGTGTTCCCTTAAGGAACTGAGCATCTCATTTCTGTGGATCCAGCCAAAAGCTGGTAAAATGTGTGGCACTGGGTTCATTTACCTTGAATGAACTCTCCTGAGCACTGGAGAAGTTGGGCATTTGGAATACGGGCCAGACCTTGTGTATGCAAAGAATATCAGCAAAACTGGAGTAAAGAAACGATGGCCCCTTGTTTCCACTGCAATCAGCCTCCAAATCCTCAGTGAATTTACTAGGACAAGGATTTGCCCAGCAACTCCTCATCTGCAGAGAGGAGCAGGACTGGACTGATAAAACTCAAATGATATGTTTACTGATGAGATTTTAGTTTTGATGGGAGGACATGGATATTAACATTTAATATTTGCAGCAGCTTTTTGACATTCTATGCCTTGACACCAAGGCACCAAGGACTTTTACTTGTAGATGATAATTACAAATATCAGGGAGCAGATGTTTCTTGGGGAAAAAAAACCCCAAAACTGTGACAGCAGATGCAGTGTTTATGTAAGTAAACACAAAATATAGTGCAGGCTTGGTTTTTTTAAGGGGTTTCTGATTTTTTGGTGGGGGAAAGATGACCTTTAAGATGGTGAATATTTGTGTTTTACCAAATCTCAATTTTTAATTTTACTGTATATTTTGATCTCTAGTCACCAAATTGTTCTTTAGCAATAAAGAAATCTTTGAAACTGTTCTCAGAGGAAACACGCAGGGAATTCTATTGCCTGTTTGGTGATGTTTACTTGAAAGCACTTGCTAATTAAAAGCAGAGCAAGTTGGGACAACTATTGTAATTATTGATTATTAGGATTTTTAAGCTGGGTAGTTGAATGATCCATCTTAGATCTATTTTTACACAACTCCATCTCATTGTTCTCATACATGACACTAAATGATTTGTGTGTTTTCTCCTCTTTTTTCCTTCCCACATCTGTGAATGTCATTATTTTGGAGGATGTTTCCAGCTTACTTTATTAAATTTCTCTGTGTGTATTTGTTTCTCTCTTTCTTCATTCAGAGGTAGTAAAATTCAAGTTACTGAGTACAAGTAGATGGAGAAAGGCACTGCAATCCAAGGAAGCTTTGCTGGTGGAAATGTTGGATGTCAGTTTAACATGGTTTATTGCACAGGCTACATAGTAAAAGCTTTTATTTTCATTCTCCTCACCACTTGGCTTTCCCACAGCAGCAGTTGTGGATGCACTGGCACTGGGAGGCACTGGAAACCATCCTGCTTCTGTCAAGCAGCCCTGGCTCTGAGCAGCAGTGGATGGCACAGAGCTGAAAATCCCCCAGGGCCTGTGGAACTCAGAGCTCCCCTGTACCTGCTGCTGCCCCAACCCCAGGGACATTTGAGCTGTGTTGATTTGATTTTTTAAATCTGTTGTATTTGGCTTTTCAACCCAAAGGCATAAGCTATTAACATCCGTTCAGTTTTATAAAGAGAGCAAAGGAATGCCTTGTTTTTAAAATAAAGATTGATTCGTCTCTGACATTTTGGCTGTGGTGGCACCAGGTTCTTAACTTGTTGAGCAGTGAGCAAAGACATTCATTTTTCTGTTCTCCCCTCCCTCAGTTATCCATTCTCAACTTATGAACCCCATTTTGATCAATATAGCCACAGTTTCCAGGGCTCTCTGTAGAGCCAGTACTGGTTCAGCACACTTTTTTGGCAGTTCTTGTTGGCACAATGTCTGTGACTTGCATGCTAAAAAAAAAAAATAATACAAAGAAGGGAGAGAAAAACAAGAATCATCTGACTTTGGGTTCATAAATGAGGATGTCAAAACTCTCCTCAACTTCAGTGTTGCAACATCAGTCATCAGAAGTTTTTATCCAAGAAGTTTCTTCTGTTTAGGTCCTTCCAGCAGAGAATTGTCATCAATGTATCGATGAGAAATTCCCCTCTGGACTGTCCCATCCTCAACAGCAGAACCAAAAGCAGGATTGCCCCTGTTCCCTTGGGGAATTAACACCCCCAGTGCTCCGTGACAAGGACAAATTCCAGCCAGGGCTGTGGATTTTTACATATAAATTTTAAAATGGCATTTTTTTCGGGGCCCTACTAACAGAGACTTTATATATCTTTGTAAAAGCAATTCAAATTACTGAATCTCAACCTCGCAGAGTAAGAGCATATTTCGTAGTGATTTATGTACTGCACCCTCACAGTGAATGTACAGTTTTGAAGGTAAAATGAATAATTTGTAGCTCTAAATAGAGACAACATTTAGTGTTTAAAGCTTCTTCATGATTTTTTAAACTCTTTTCTTCAGAGAAGCTTTTTAAAACATGAGGAAAGGTTGAGAAGAACACTTTAAACAGCTTTTCTAATTATGTTTCTGATTTTCAAGCCTTACTTCAACAAGAATATGTTAGACAATGACCAAGAGTGGATTGAGGGATGCAAGTGTCTAAAGCTATTGTGTGTTCAGTCACTTACATCAGGGGTTTCCCTTTGCCTGATTCTGGCATTCCCCAGCCTCTGATGATTTTTTTCAGCCTTTTTGAAAGACTCAAATTCATTATCATCAAAAAGTGGCATCTGGGCAGCTCATGTGCTTCAGGTGGTGGTGAAATGACATCGTGTGTTAGAAGGATCTGGCTGTCTTGCAGTCCAGTGAAACCCACGAGGTTTTTTATGTGCAAATGACAGTAAAGTTGCTTTCTTTTGATTTAAGGTGGAGATAGGTTAAAATGTGAGACAGGCTCTGCTTGCTGATGTTTATCCCTTATCTGTTAAGGCTGTGTTGCAGGGATGGAGGGGCTCCCACTGCTGCACTAGAGAGACTCAAGTCCTCGCTGTAGAGAGCAGCTCTGTCATGTAAACGTGGGGAGAGGGTTCTGGTTGTGTGCAAACTGGTTTCAGTAACTCAGGTGTTCTCTCAGAGCAGGCTGGGCTGTCCTTCCTCAGGACAGGCTGAGCCCCAAGTGCAGCCCAGTGAGGGAAGCACGAGCGCAGCAGGGTTCTGCCGGTGCACATCCCTGCTGGCAGCTGCACATGAGGCAGCTTGTTATTCCTCTTCATGCCCATCGTGTCTCAAGTCCATTCCAGGGAATTCCATGGCAGTTGAAAAGGATTCACTCTGCAGAGGACTGAGGAGCAAACCTGCAAACGCTCTTAAGAGGAGAAAGTCGTTCTGAAGTGAGATCTGAGTGAGAGGTGCCCCTGTGACAGTTTCCAGCGAGGCATCGCTGTGCTCAGCTCAGCTCCCCGAGTGTCAGGCTGTGTTCAGAGCTGGTAGGAAGGGTTTTGTTCAGTCCTGGCCCTGCAGAGCTGAGCTGGGCTGCCCTGCTGTGTGTGCAGCCCATGAGGGCAGCTCCTGGCACAGGGAAGGAGCTGTCCTGGCCGTGGCTGAGGTGACGCTGGTCCTGCAGCCACATCCCCTGCAGAGGGTCAGGGCTGTGCTGGAGCCCTGCAAGGGTTTGTGTGTGGGGACGAGAGCCTGCCTGCTTTATTTATCTTAGAAATCCTGCCTGTATCGAGGTGCTCAAGGCTTGTGGAGTCCCAACACCTGGTGTCTTCTGTTCTCTTTCGTTTTATTTTTCCAGGTGGTCTTTGGGGTGAGGGAGGATGCTCTCATGAAGGTGGATTTCTTTTTGCTTGTTTGTTTGTCTTGTTGTTTTTTTCTCATTATTATTTTTTTTTAAGGTGACTGCCTAGGTTCAGTTCTGTCTGACATTCTGTGTGGCAGTTGTATTCCAATGGCAGAAATGTTTGTTTGAGGGATCTGAAAAACTCCTGAGTTAGCTTTGCCAATGAAATGCTGTTGCTGTGTGGAATCACAATCTTCCTTAAACTTCAGTACTCTCTTTTAGGGAATTGAAAATAATCATAAACTGTTGTGTTTAAAAGTATAGAAATTATTGTGTGTGGACTTTTTTGCTATCCAGTTTCTAATTCTATTAATCTCAAAACTACACCCTCCCCAGTTTTGGTCCTGTCTCCTTGCAGAAACAATTTTAGAGTAAGATATTTCTGAGAAAAATAGGTTTGGCTCTGTAGATAAACATCTATATTTTTATATATGCATGCATTTATTGTGGTGGTGGTGATTTTTGTTCTGTGTATGTTTTGTTCTATTTTGTTGTAAGGATTTCATTCTCTGGAAGGTTGGGAGGGAATGTCTAAAAGTCCAAGATATTGCCTTGCCATATCCCTTGGCTCTGGAACAGCTCCTGATGTTCTCTGTCTCTCTTTACCTGTTTAATGTCAGCTGGGTTTGACTTCCAGCCTTGCTGGAGCAGAAACTTTAGTTTGGAGCCAGAGCAGCAGCTCTAGTTCTGATAGACCAGGTTTTTCTTGAAATTGCTTATTAGTATTTGGGAAGCTTCTGAGATAGAGATGCTGTAATGTGTTCATGCTTGGTTTAAAAAAAAAACAAACCACCAAAACCCAAGAAAACAAACCAGCTTTTAAAAGCAAGCTAATTATTTATGTAAGAAACTCAGGGATTTCAGTGGAACCGTTTCCGTGGGATTTGCTCATGGTGTAGGGCTCAAACAGCACGTGGGCAGTTGCTACATCTGGTTTCAAACTTCTCATATGCAGATTTTTCCCCATCAGTCAGGGGGGATGAAGGGTCCTCCTCTCCAGTCCTACTCGGTCTTTATTTCCATGATAACAGGGGTAGTGGTTGCCTGCTAATTTCATGTGTTAGACTTTTTCCCACAAGAAATTTCAGTGTATTTAATCTAATAAATAACAAGGTGTTGCTCATGATATTTCAAAAAATAAGAGGGAACAAACTGGAATTTGTGGACTTATATTACCTACCCCCCAGAGTTTTCTGAAGGTAAATCAAGGCTCAGAAATTTCATTCCCATCAGCCAGGTGCCCACGGAGCTGATTCCTATAATGGTGCTAATGATTTTATCAAGTTAGCAACAAAAAGAAGTCAACCAAGTTTTAACACTTCCTTCAGTCGTCTCTTGCTCTAAACCAGAAAACTAATTATAACAATATTCCCCTGTTTTAATTGTGACTGTGGATGACTGATGGCAAACATGTAATTAACTGATGCAGGAGTTGACATAAGACAGTTGACACCAATTTTTTATACATTATTATATGAAGACATGTAGTGAAGCAATTAGTCCTTCATTAGTTCAGAGTTATTTCAAAAGCTTTGAAATACTTTTGTGGTTAATTTTTAATCATCAAGGAAATGTATCTTCTAATGGTGTTAACTTCAGGGACTGAAATTAAACGCGCTCCCGTGAGACTCATTGCAGTGAGATAAACGTCCTGCGCAGCTGCTGGGCCACGGAAGCTTTGTGAGGCTTTTGGGGCTCAGCAGGATGAGGCTCTAAAGGTTTGCCTCGTTTTTGCAGTTCGTGGTGCCTGCAGAGTGTCAGAGATGCTGTGCTCCTGCACACAGGGGAGGAGCTGCTGCCTGCACCCACCCTGATCTTGGCTGATGCTTTTGGCTCTTTGGTTGTTGGAGCCAAAAGCTGCAAGCAAGGCTTAGGTGTTACAGGTTCCACTGAAGGTGTGCTTCCCTTCTCCTTTGCCTTTCACAGTGAAAACAGAACTGAAACGTCACCTGGTGAGGACAGGGAGCTGCTTAGCCACAGGACAGGGGATTTAGTTCAGCTTTCCTTTGGGATTCCTTTTGTCTACAATTTGTTTTCCTGTTTTCAGCTGGCTTTTGTGATAAACCCATTATGAACTCTGACATCTTTCCATCTACTTGAAAACTTTTTTTTTAATTGTTTTTTAAGGAATTCCTGAATAGATTATCTTGGGCTTCCACTGGCAGTTTGTCAACTTCTTTCCTCTTATAAAATCTCCCCTTGGTTGGGCTGGAAGCAGTAAACAGAACAGATGTGCATTGCAGTGTTGTGTGGGGGATCCTCAGTCTGTGCAAACCCTTTATAAAAAACCCTTTATAACTTACATTTATGCTGTGAAACTATAAATAGTTTGTACAAAAAGTGGGAAACTGAGTTGTCAAAGGCTGGATGGGTCTCTGAGCAGCCTGGTCCAGTGGAAGTCCGTGGCAGGGGGTTGGAATGAGTTGATCTGTAAGGTCCTTCCAACTCCAACCACTCTGGGGTTCTAATGAAATAAAGCCATGCAGTAAAAAGAACCTTGTTGTGTAAAAGCTGGAGAACTTGGGGAAAACCACTTTCCAAATGCAGATGTCCTGCAAAATGTTTTGTTCATGAGTTTTAACAGACTTCTGATTAGGCACTGAAAACCTGTTCTGGAACAAGGCCAGTTCCGTTGACGTGAGCATGCCTGGAGTCTGGACAGAGTGGCCTTTTTGTGCATGTTGCAAAAATCTTCTTCAATGCACTACAAGCATTAAAGCTGTGTTAGGTTGTCAGCTAACAAAAATTAAAGCAGTCTGACTCCAGTAAGGACAAATTATAACACCTGGGCCTTTGAAACAGACATTGTACTTTCCTTTTTTTTTTTTTTTTTTTTAATTTTAGGAGTAACAATTGCTTTGTAATTCAGCTTTCATTATTATTTACCTAATGCTGCTGGGAGAGGAGAATTTAATTTCTCACATGATGTTTCAAGGTGCTCCTTTTCCTACCAATCTTCCTAAAATGCATTTTCGGGTGTGCTGAAATGAGCAGTGTCACATCAGATTCTTTCATCTCGGTGGCTATTAGTCACTGGTGTCCCCGAGGTCACTGTGCCATACAGGTTTGATAATGCAGCACTCAGAGGCAGCCTCTGAGAGGATGCCTGTGCTGGGGATGTGCTTTCACCTTCTTTTGTTAGGCAGAAATAGAACTCCTCCGTGGAGGTAGCTGTACCCAACACCTGTGAACAGCACAAGCTAATTATTTTTCCTGATGCATTTGTACCTTTAGGACACACTTCCAGCCACATTTGGTGGAAAGGGAATGAGGGAAAAAAGGGAATCGTATTGGTCATGTTTTCAGCTGCACAAGACTTCCTTCCCATACATAATTTTCTGCTCTCAGCAGAGGACACGTTCTGAGGTACGTGGGGAGGAGAAGAGGTTGAGGATGTTTATGGGGGATTGGAGACTCAAAGGAAGAGAATGTTAGTAGGCTTTTTAGTCTTTAAATGTTTTCCACACACTTTAAGAAAGTTTTGAAACGGGTTTAGGAGCAGTTCTACTGGTATCAGGTGGTTTGACAGCTTATTTGTTGTTGTATGGCAATTAGTAATGCAGAAAGTAGAATTCAGGTGAAAATGAGGGAAAACAGGCCTAAAGCGGCACTATGCATAAAAAAAAAAAAAAAAAAAAAA
>VZRS01009607.1:213866-241337 GCA_013398055.1 Ifrita kowaldi | reverse complement strand
AAAAAAAAAAAAAAGAGGAAAAAAAAAAGAAGAAGGAAAAAGGCTGGCCTCAGTTATTTGTGATTTGAAGTCTCCCGGAGTTCAGTGTACTCAGCCCTTCTAAGGACCAAATCCTGTTTGCATGAGAGACAAAACTTCAGTCTTCAAGCTCCTGGCTGTGTTACAGGATCACAGATTGATTTAAATTAGAAAAACTTTGGAGACCATCGAGTCCAAGCTATGCCCAATCCCCACCTTGTCCCCAGCCCAGAGCTCTGAGTGCCACCTCCAGCCCTTCCTTGGGCACCTCCAGGGATGGGCACTCCAAACCCCCCTGGGCAGCCCCTGCCAGTATTGAATCAGCCTTTCTATGAAGAAATTCCTGCTGATGTCCAAGCTAAACCTGCCCCAGTGCAGTTTGGGTTTGAGTTGCAGGCTGAGGCTGAGTGTCACCCCAAGTCTGTGTTCCAGGACGAGCTGCTGCCTGTGGAACACGATGCTGCACAAGCCTCCCGCAGGCCTCTCCCTCTGCATGAGGGTTAAATGAGAATTTTGGGGAGGAAAATAATATTTTTCTTTTTATTTTCTTTTAATTTTTTTCTCCCTCCTCCTGTTGTCCTGGCCATCTGCATCCTCCAGCTGAAGGTGAGGGAAAATGCAGCATAAAGCACTTGGAGGGGATTGCTGAGGCCTAGGAAAGCAGCCTTTAACAGGAATGGCATTCTCACTCTTTTTTTTTCCAGGGAAAAGTGGGTGGAATTGTTTATTAGTTTCCAAAGGATTTTTGTTTTTACTTTTTTTGTTGTGAAAAAATGCATGGTGCCAGTCTGTGCCTGTAATGTGTCCCAGCAGCAGGAGATGTCCGAGTGGATCCAGCTGGGGACGGCTTTGTCTGCAGCACACAAATATCTCAGACTCCTTCTCACACTTGAGCAAGTCCACAGAGGTGAGAGAAGTAATTCTGGGAAACTGATGATCAGTGCCTGCGTGTTTTAATTTATCAAGCAGGTGGAGAAAAGGAAGAATTCTGGGTGTTTTACCCTTGGGTGACACACAAGGTTGCTGATGACACAGGCATTATTTTCCCTGTATGCTGATAACTCAGGAGTTGACAAAGTTGAGCGCTGTATTTCACGAGGTATTTTAAGCATTACAGACTTGACGCTATGGAAATGGAAAAACGTCAGTCACGCTGGTATTAGAGCAGGAAAAAAAGAATGACAAGTTATATTAAGTGACAAACTCAGTGCTTAACACCAAATACTGAAGGTTGTTCCATTTTCAGTGTTTCTTTCATTCTGAGTACTAAACTTATTCTTTAATATCAGAAATAAACCCATGCTGGCTGTCTCTACTCCCTGTCCTGGGTAATGCTGGGTGACTGCACAGTGCCAGAGATGAGTGTGCAATACCACTCAGTAGTGTGACTTTCCTAGTTTGATGCTCTATGTTGCATTTCTCTGCTGTGTTTTGTGCTGGGAAGGGTCCATGGAGTTTGTGATTTGTAGCACTGACTGACATGAGCTCACTGTGGCCATGGTGGGGCACAGCTGGACCAATGTTAATGTTAATTTGAGCAGGACTCTTGGTGGATTCTTAACTCTCTCAGGGTGGTGGCATCCACAGACCTGTCCCAGACCTTATTTAAGCAGAAACCTGAGAAATGTTGGCTGATGAATGGAGTCTTGACTTTGACTTTTTCTTTAACATTTTTTTAATAGTTTTGAAAAAAAAAATCTTAATTTTGTATATTTTCACTTTCAGGATATATAGTTGGTCTTTTTAAAGATATATTTTTTTAAATTCTGCTCAATAAGAATAATTTTATTACTGGCTATACTGGGCTGTCTTAGTACTTGTAACAGAAATTTGGTGAATAATCTTTTTAACAAAAAATAGAAATTCCTCTCTGTTGAAAGTAGATCTTTTCCTTTGCTTCTTCAAATGTAATTTGTGGCCAGACTTTTGGGCTTTGCACTTCAGATGGAGTGGTGCAGGGGAATTCTTCTCTTGTGGTGACAAGAACACTTGCTTTTGCAGGAATGAAGAATTAATTGGAGACTCAGTTAATGGTCATTTATTGGTAATGATCAATAGGTCCTGGAGAGCTGAATATGGAGGCCATTTTATGGATCTCTAATGCACTCTGAGTGCACCCTGCGCTCCTTCTGGACTGGGAATAAATCAAGTCCTTCCCTGTGATGATTAAAACCCAAATTTACCAGAACTTTAAAATAGAATTATAGATTTTTTTTTTCCTTGATGTTGAGAAACAGAAACTACAGAAATGTCTGGGATTCTGAGCAAGAGGAATGGAAGTAGACCACAGAAAGTGATAATAGATTAAAGATTAAATTGAGACTCACATGTAAATCATGTATGTATGTAAATCATATGTAAATCATCCTCCCAGCTTTGTGCCCTTTCAGAATGGATCCTTTCTTGCAGTGCAGTTGGTTTGGGTCACTACATTTCTGTACTTTTCTCTTTTGCTTTTCCTGAGAGGCTTCCATGAAGTTTTCACTTCGCTGTGCCCATGGAGGGGGGTTTGAATGGGATGATCTCCAAGTTCCCTAAACGATTCCATGACCCAGTGCTGGGTATAAAATCAATAGTGCAGCTGGCAACCACTCTGTTTGTACCACATATACACAATATAAATCATCCAGTGGGTTTTTGCACCATCTAAAGTCCATTCCTTATTTTTTGAGGAAGGAAGATTGAATAATTTGTAATATAACTCATGTCCTGCTGAAATGGGGTCCATGGGAAGGGCTTGCATAATTCCTTTCTCCTGGAGAAACTGCAGTCCTTTTTCACCTGGGTTTGTTGCTGGCTTTGCCACCCGGGTGCAGATCAGGGGCACCTGGGAGTGCTCTCAGAATTCCCTTTCCAATGGATGTTAGCAGGAAAAGCGTGTGGAATTTGTTGGAAGGGACACAAGCACTGCCCAGCAGGCTCAGGAGTGCTGCCCTCACCAGGAGCCTGTCAGGAAAATTGCAAAAAGGCCCAGGGAGATTACTTAAAAATTGATTGCAAATTGGCAGGCAGGCAGAGCAGCCACTGCTGCAGAGGAGTTTATTATTTGTTTATGTTTACCTAATCATAATTTAATCTCTCTACTCTTAACACTTAATGCTAAACTGGTTTCCTGAGATCATCAATTCCCAGCATTTTGAAGAAGATCCCAAGAGATTAAATGATAGCAGCAGTCAGAGGAAACATAACTGGGATCTAGCACACACCACAGACTTTGGAACAGAGTTGTCACATGCAAAATTTTAATTAATAGTCTAAATTAAAATGCTGCTTTGTCTTCAAGAAGAATCTCAAGAGTTCTGAAAAAAATAAATATTGGTTCCTAAATCCATTTTCTAGTTTTCATTTACCTTTGTTACTCTGGTTCAGAGGTTTCCTTGAAGGTCGCTTGGCTGCTGGAACACAGAGATACAGCTCATGTTTGTGTTTCTCTGCATCTGACTTTTCATTTCCATAAAATGAAATATTTTCCTAATGAGATTTCTCTCCTGCCAGCTGCGGTGTGTCCCAAGGAGAATGCCAAAGGAATGAGTATGGGGAGACCAACCCTGTTCTGTAAATAGAACAGGAAAGACAGACTGTAGTAGATTCTGTTCTGTCTTAAAAGAAAGAAATAAAGGTGAGGGAGGCAAGAAGGGATTCATCTCTTGCTACTAAATTCAGATTTTCCCTTCTGGTTTTCAAAAATCTAAGGCTTTAATTTATTGCCCTTGTGATAATTTCAGCTCTGTGCTGAAATAAAGACGTTAAATTCCGACAGGAAGAATGTGTCTTTTTCCAAAGATATTTGAAGAACAGTGAAGGACCAAGAAAAGAAGAAATCCCCAAATTAGCAAATCTTAGTAGTACACATTGTTCAGTATTAATTCCCTGAGAATCAGAAGGAAGATCAATATCAGCTGTTACTTCTGGCTTGCCACTTACCCAGCTTCCAGCTCACTTCAATTCCCAAATACTGAGTGTTCAGAGCCTTTCCACAGGTGCCTGTGCCTGTTATGTGCAGGATTAACAGCACGTGAGTAGTGCTAGAACCACTATTTTGAATTGTTGCCCATATCCATTACATGAGAAGGCTTTTCTTGTGTGTGAATGGTGCTGCACCAGTTGAGAGGACACCTGCTGCTCGCAGGATGTTTGGATACATCACAAGGATTTCTGTTCTGCACTGGTTTGTTTCCATGGATTGGTGCCTTGCTTGGAAATTCAAGCTCAGTATTTGCAAACAGTGTTGGGAAGTTTCTCCTCGTTTATGTTTCCAGTGGCAGAAACAACTTGGAAGGAATGGGTGATGCTTTGAATTTGGTTAATTGCTTTACTAAAGGAGGAGCTCCTTTATGAAGGGTGTGCACAGGTGTCTTTGCTGAGTGTACAGACAATTTACCTGCTGATAAAGCTCTGTTCATCTGTGCCCGGGCAGCAGCAGAACCAGCTGATTCTGCTTTACTGCTTTTGACCCACATTCCTCTCAACATTTCAATATTTGCTGTGTAATGGCACAAATAAGTGTATATTCCACTTTGGCCTCACTGAGCTGTCCCAGTTGCAGCCCTGCTTTGGCAGATCTGCTCTCCCCCTCTCACAGCAGTGGGAGTGAGTTGGAGGAGCAGAACTGGAGCTCGGTGTACAGGATGGCTTTTGTGTCATTATTCATAGGGGTTTTTGTTATCAGGAAGGGCTGCTTGCAATTATGGCTGGAATTATGTACAATTCTGGGTGTCTGGAAGAAGCAAACACCTTCCAGTTGGGAATCAGGAAAACATGAGCTTATTTAGTTCAATTTAACAGTGACTGAGGAAAGGAGGGTGGCCAGGGCTGAGTGGCAGACAGCAGAATGCCAGCTGTGCCTGTGGGGTGCTGAGAGGTGGGGAATTAAGGTGTTTGGCTTGTGGAGAGCCAGGAATTGGCTCTTTCCCTCTTGAGCCAGCAGAAATCACTGTTCCAACCCTGCATGAGATGTCTCATCTCTATATCAGAGACTGGAGGTCTGAGGTGTTGCCTCAGGTGTCCTGCTCGTGGCACAGGCTGTGCAACCGGGCTGTACCCAGGGTGGCTGAAAAGCTCCACACCGAGTTTTGGTACTGACATGAAAAAAAAGAGGTGAGCAAGGGGATGGAATCCAATCCTAAAGTAATAAAAGTTGTCAAAACCTGCTGCAGTGGAAGGATAAGATGTTCCCCTCTCTGTTACTCAGCATCCCCCTGGCTCTGGCAGGGGCGTGTTTGTACTGCTGTCACCAACAGCTGCACTGGGGCTCTGGATTTGACTTGTGTTTGCATGATTCCCTGGAATTCTGGGCAATGGAGTGCCTGCTGTGCTGGTTTGTTGTGGATGGATCCAGACTGTCAGGCTACTCTGAGAGTGAAATAAATGCTGCATGTATTTATTCCTTGTTTGCACATCTCCCTGGAAAGTCCTGGACACAGATGTAGGAAATGAAGTCTTTTCCTCAAGTTTGATATGTTTGAATGAATAAGAGACTTTTGTGTCAAGAATCAAAAAATCAAGCTGCAGTTGGTGTGAATCTGGGTTAAATCATCCTGCTGATGACATCAGAGCTTTGCATCATGCCCATATATGTGGAAAATATGGAATTTGCTTTAAGGAATACAGAAATAGTGTGGATTAGTCACTATGATAGCACTAGATCCAGAGCAGATTTGGCTGCAGTAAAAGTGCTGGGGAAGGAGAGCCATGTGCTGCAAAAAGGGAGAGAGCAAAGGGGGGTGAGAAACAATCACTTAAATGTGGATTCTTTTCTTGGTTATAGCTCATATCTTGGATAATCTGTCGGCCCTAAACGTCTTGAGTTGTGTCATTACATGGAAATTCCTTGTGGAAATGAAAATTGTCCAGTACAAGGGACAAAGGTGGCTTGGGTGTGTTTGGTTTTTGTCTTTTTTTTTTCTTTGGCCTGATAATTAGCTGAATGCTAAACTTGGTAGAAAATGTTTTTTTCCTACTGCATAATGATAAAACATCTGAAATAGAAAACTTTTCTAAATATGAGAGGTTTAGGTGTCCACTTAAATGGTTTTTGTTGTTTTGGTTTGAATGGTGTTTCTTAGTTATTGCCATTAATTGGATTCTCTCATTTCATGGTGCAGTGTCTCACTGGTTTTTACACTGACTAAAAAAAATTACAGCTGGATTAGGCAGTCTTTAATCTTCAGTAATTAAATTATGAACTGATTTCACAACAAAAGATGTGTAGATGTCTCCTAGAATAGATTGATAATGAATATCTGAATACTTAACACAAAGAACACACTGGGCTTTTTTCTTTGAAAGATAAGAAAAGGGTATAGATTACTGTGAAAGGGAATTTGAACGAGTGTGTTCTGTTCACACTGAAGCAATTTCAAGAATAGCTTAATGACTAAAAGTATTAAACATACTTAAATTCATATATTGAAGTATGGCAAATGAATATGATTTCATTTATTGTGTAGAGTTGATTTAGTTGTGCTGAGTGAACAAAAGCCACGTTCCACTGAGATTAAAATAGATCTGAGTTGAAAAAGAACAGTGTGAGAAGCAAGCTGGGCTGTGCCTTGTACAGCCACACCCTGGTGTGTCTGTTCCTGAGCAGGCTGCTTCTCCCTGCCTGTCAGGGCTCCATTGTCCCCCTTGGCATTCCCCCTCTCCCCTTCAAGTCCCAGGAAGAGTTCTCCTCTCAGAAAAATAACCTGAGTACCCTGTGTGCCTCTTAGCTTTCAAAGAGCACAGCAGAAGTGCAAACCTGTCTGAGAATACGTGTCTCACGCCAGGCAATTGATTTATTGTGATAGTCCCTCTCTGTTCTGAGGAGAAAAGGAACCGTGGCAGGACCCCAAAGCCAAGGCCAGGTTCTTCCAACACTTGCAGCAATACATCTGAGAGGGGAATCCACGGGAGCAAAGGACAGGCTCATCTGGCCTGCTCTTGTGAGGAGTGGCTGCGGGGGCTGAAGGAAGCCAGGGGAGAGTTTCTACACAAAACTTAAGACGTGAGAGCTGGAGGGAGTGACAAGAAATTTTTCCCTCTGTGCAGCAGGACTGTGAGCAAAATAGAAGGTTATTTTTCCAGGCATGTCTCAAGCAGTTTGGGTCAAAATACTCATTGGTGTAAGGCCATTAGACTACAGAAGAGTTACCCTGGGTTAAACTTGTCCTCAGTGTGTCTGAGGCAAGGGAGGGATTCTAGCTTTGAAGAAAGCAAGCTAGGGATTTATTCTCTTTTAAGGATCTCCTCCTACACTGTTGTACCTTTTTCTCTGGCTCAAAACTTTTTGCAGGCAAGCCCCTGGTTTTGACAACCATCTGTCAGCCCTCCGAGATAAAAGAGCAGAATTGCTGAAGGCTTCGCTGAGGAGCGCTCTGCAAAGCCTGAAAAGAATTGTCCACTTTTAAGCTGACCTACATTTAATTATATGGTTGGAGCTTTTAAGTGAGCACTGGGATTTGAGATGGGATGAAGCCTGCAATTTCTGTAACAGCTCTGAGAACGTGAGTGCTGTGACCTCCTGTTTATTCAGGATTGATGTTGTGTGCCTGGCACAGCCCAACTGCACAGGCTCACACAGCAGAATGCACAACGACACAAAAGGCAGGAGTTGACAGCTTGAGATAAGCTTAAATCCTTTGCAAATGTAGTAATTATAATGTATGTGCTAATAAGAGTGCCTAGAGCTTTTATTTCATACTCTGGTTGTTGCTCCAGCACATCTGAGTGAGGGTTGTTAAAATGCTGTGAGCTTTGGCCATTGGTCAGCTGTTGCTGAAACAGCCCCAAACACCCAAAGCGGTTCAGGAGCTCAGTTAGGTACTGGAATGTCCCAGTCCAGGCAGACCTGAAATGAGGAGTCTATTCTAGATGAATATCAGGATAAATGAGGCTCTTTGGCAGCAGTGGAGTGTGCTGAAATGACATATTTTCTTGTAAAGACAGTGGCCACCACCTTCAGAGGCTGAACTAATTTAATACTTGAATGCACTGAAGGAATAAGATTCTTGATACTGCACAGGCATTGCAGCTTGAGCCTTTTGCCACAGATCTAAATTGTTATGGAGATTGCTTTTGGTCCCTGGCTGCATCTCCTGCTCTGTAGAGCAAGAGGTTCTGTGAGGGGCCTTTTGCTGTCACCTGGAACAGCAGCACCTCCCAACACTGACCCAGGCAGCAGGACATAAGCAAGCCTAAAGAATATTTAGATGCTTAAAAACTTCGCTTTCCACGTTGACTGCATGCATGGATCCCAGATTTAAAATTACCTGGCAGGAACAGAAAGAGCTGAAAGCAAAATCTTTTGTCTATTAATAGCATATTTGTGCATTTAATTCTCTTTTCTCCTGCCTATCACCAAGACACACAGGGTTGTCAGGCAAAAACAAATGCCTATTTTCACAAACAGAAACAGGTTTCCAAACCTTTGTGAATACTCTCAATATTGTTTGCCTCACTTAACAGGGGAATGAAAATGCAATGTGAGAGAAAGTATGACCGAAATTGGGAACGAGACGTGGGACTTCAACTTTTTCATTGCCTGATAACAAGTTCCATGCTTCATATCAGCTTCTTGCTGGCAAAGGAACTGTGAATTTGTATTTAAGGACACAGCCAGCTTAGAACATGAAAATTGAAGTTATTTTTCAGTGATCGACCTTTCTTTGAGCAAACCTGTGCACAGAAGAGTTCTCTCAGTTCTGTCAGACCCAGTGGTGGAAAATAACTACTTAGAAAGAAATACTTTAATAATTAAATAGTCAACATTGTTTGGGGTAGAAATAGTGATTACAATAGCATCCTCTCTGTGCCTGGGCCTCTTGCCAATGAGACTCTCACATGAAAATTGATGAGTAAGCAGCAAGTTTAATATTGCAGCTTTCATTGCTTTGCTGGGAGCAGCACTGCTAGCGCTGGAAAATATAGGAGAAATGCATTATCTTCTTGCAATTTATTTATAAAGAGAACAAGTTCACAATTAGACTTTTTATTTTCTCTTTCTGATTTGCCATTATCAGGAACACATTCTCCACTGTTTAAGGCAAATGTGTAGCTGTATGAATAGCATTGAACTTATTTTTCTGATTTGGGCTCCATGGACTGTAAGAAGACTATTTTCCATTTCTGTCCTTCAAAATAAAAAGGAGGAAAAGCAGTAACCCCCTGGATACTGATGTGGTGAGCATCACGGAAGCTCTTGCCCTTGTTTACAGAAGAGTAATGTTTGTTATGCTGCTGAATGCTGGGGCCACGTCTTTGTTTCCTCACACCCTTTTTAAACTTTGCAATATGATCAGAATCAGCTCTATAAAACAAGATTTTTCCCAGTTTTTAGGACTCTCTAGAGATGACAATAAATCCTCACTTGAGCTACAGGGAATGCAGATAATCTTCAGCAACAGCACAATTCCTTTATTTCATCCCTGGGTCCTGGTTTGAGGCAGAATTCCTCCCCTTCCCCCAGAGGTCATGCCCTTCCCAGGAGGCAGCAGCATTCCCAGCTGCAGGAGCTCCAGCTCCTTCAGCACCTGCAGTGGTTGTGCAGCACAGGAGCTGTGGGAAGAAGATGGGGTAGAAAATCCTTCCTAAGCTCCATTCCCACACCCAGAGGCAGAACCCCACCTTGTGTGTTTGGGCACAGCACCCTCTCAGCAGCAGAGTTTTAAACAAACCGAACAAAAAAAAGTCCTGAAAAGCAGGATGATATTTTTGCTGTGGGACAATGTTATGTGGTGTTTCAGACTCAGACCAGGAAAGGAAAATATCCCTCCTACAGTTTGATCTGGTGCTAGAGACAAGAGGCAGTCTGAAATACAAGGAGCACAGCTTCCCCTTGCTTTGGGTGCTGGTGAGATGTGTGTGGTGTTTATTGTGATATTCATCCCTTTTAGAGGTGTAAACACTGAAACTGCTTTGAATCATATCGGCTCCACATGGAAAATGAGAGTTACAGCACGGTTCAGGTTGGGGTGAAGGCAGAGAGGGTAGGCTGGGGCTGCTGGAAGTACACACAGGAGTTTGTCGTGTTATTCAAAGGGAAATACATAAAGCTTTCACAGGAAGTATCGTGTGGTGTTCCAGCAGATCCATTCATGTCCAAAGCTCCATTGTCAGGCTGGAAATAACATCAGGAGAGCAGCACCTCATCCTGCACTGAGAATGTTGTACCAATATAGAGCTGCCTGTCGAGCGTGAGGCAGAGGATGGTGCTGTACTGGGAGGTTGGGGAGGTAACCTTCCAAAATTCCACAGTTGTGGGAGGTTAAAGAGGAGCCGAGCAGGGAGGAGGGCACAAGCAGCAAGGTGAGCAAAGGCAGCATGTTTGCTGCAGGGAGGGGCGCTGGAAACAAACTCAGAGTATTTTGACACATGCAGGGTCATGCAGAGCCATTGTGCCACTGCCATCTCCCACCAATGAGCTCTAAACCTTTAAACTCCGGTGTTTTCCTCAGATGAACCCACCTGTGGTACTGCTGAGAAACCACACGAAACGTGCCCAAACTGTGCCCTGCACTAAGGGTGGGGCGCTGCTGCCGCAGCCTGCAGCAAAGAAAACCCTTCCCTCCCTCCGAGCTTCTCCTCCTGCGCTGCTCAGCCCCCGGGGCAGCTCTGCTGTGCCTCCTGCTCCAGCATCCTCCCGCAGAAGGGGCTGTGCTCTGTGCTGTCCCCAGGAGTGCTGGCTCCCTGTTCCCTGCTGCGTTCCTCGCAGGGCGAGCCAAGCAGTGGCATCCACAGATTTCCTGGCTCTTCCCACCCAAGCTGAAGGCAGCTGCAGTGTCCAGGGTAGCCTTGCATGGAATCAGAGCACGGCCATGAACACGAGCCTTGTGTGATTCAATAACTTCATTCTAATATGGGTTTCTCAAAAGCTGCAAGTATGGATTTGTATTTTTACTTCTGTCTGGCTTCAATTTGACGTTTAGGAGCTCTAATATTGTAAGAGTCATTCCTTAAACATCACCAGTGCTGTCTCCTTTCCCCTGCTACATGATCAGAAATAACAAATTGGCTCCACCAAACAACTGAGGCACGCTGGACATTGCTGAGGTTTTTTTCTTGAGGGGCATCGGGTATAATTGACCGGAAATGGGAATAAATCCCTTTGCACCTTCATCTCTGGTTTGAATGAACTCAAAACCTGGGGAAAAGCCATTAATTGTTGGCCTGTGGTGGGGCAGGAAGGGAGTTTGAGAGGGGTTAAGCAGTGGGGTGGCACAGAGTCCACTAAGTCTGGACAAGGGACCTGTAAGAGGTTTTTCCCTATAAAACTGGGCTGCTTTGTGTGATATACACTGTGAAAGTGAGGGGGAGATCACTGATGAGGAAGAGAAAGAATAATTGCTGTTGTCATACTAAGAGAACTTTATGAGGACTTTTATTAAATCCTTATGAATGCTAGTTATAGCAGCATCTTTCACAAGTTAAATTTTTAATTTCTGAGCTATCTCATTTTGTTTTTTAACACTGTAGAACACTCCATCTTAAACAAATGCACTGGTTCAGAAGTAATAGCAGGGGAAGGACCAAAAAAGCAGTACATTTGTTACTCAGGCTTCTGCAAAAAGCCCCCTGCAACATTTATTTGATGATTGAAACAAGTAGATGAAGTCTTTATTTGCTATTTATTTGCCTTAAATAGCTGATCTTATAATTATTGGGTACCTGTGATGACACAAAGCTACAAATATAACATAAACCAAGGGATGTGTAATACTGGTTTCTACAAATACCCACAGGAAAGCATCAATTAATTCAAACGAGGCCATTTTCAGTGAAATGTAGATGTGGATAAATAATGCATGGAAACAAAGTCTGTTTGACAAAATCCTCCAAGAGGTTATTCCTAGAGCTTGCATTTGTATTGTCTTTATCTGTAACATGCGGGCTGAGCCTGTGCCCGGCGTGTCCTGCTGTAGATGCTCTATCAGGGCTGGCCAAAGTCCCTCTGTCACGTTACTCTGCTCACAGAAATGGCTGAAAACCACCCAAAATTCCAGCAGCTGTTGCTCTATTTCTGCTGCCATCGTAGCTCTGTTGGCAATGGCATAAAAGCAGTGGTGTCCCCTCAAGTCTCCCTGAAATGAGTTCGATGGCATCACTTTCTTCATTGATTGTTGTAGGGGTTGAAAATCCGTGTCAACAAAAAATTAGCAGTTCAGTGGTTAACTTCTATGGGTGCCACATATGAAGGACTCATTTAGACCTATTTTGAGCATCCTATTAGAATAATGTCATGGTAATATTTGTCTGCTTAAGGGTTTGTGTGTGTATCAGAGAGGGTATGCGAGGGGATGTGCAGCTCAGCAGCAGAAATATAATGACACAGAAATCAGATTTTGCTCCAAAAGCTTGTTTTAGCAGATTTACTGCTACCTCTGTAGGGTTCAGCTGTATTTTAAATGAATTTCTGGTGGTGGGTTTCGTGTTTAATGTAATAATTAAAACCTGCCCAATGCTTTCTCCTTTGTAACGTGTAAGCTCAGGACTTTTTTGCTGAGTGCTCCTGACAGAGGAAAATGGAAAATGGGGAGAAAACAACCAGAGACTGTGAGAGTACAACCAGTTTATCTTGGTCCTGGCCGTGTCCTTTGCCACGCCCTTGCCTTGGGAGCAGGGCTGATGTCCCGTGGCAGACAGGATGCTGCTGGCTGGGGAATCCTGTGCTGCATTATTCAGCTGGCATTTAGAATGACCATGTTTTGTTGTTCACAGGGACTTTGCAAAGGGTTTTTTCAGCAGTACCAGGGCAGTGCTCTGCACTGCTGGTGGATGATAAAATGCTGCTTGTGGAGGTCAGAGGTTGTGCTGTGTAATTTACCCTTCCTGCTTGGGCTGGCCACGAGGGAGGGCAGTTAAGGGCTTTGTCACACTCTGTAATAAATACAGGGGCTTGTGGCCCATGGAGAAGATGCTGCTTCATGCAGGAGAAATGTCAGGCAGAAATAAAGATGGTTTCAGTCATTGCCAGCCCTAGTCCCACCCATAATCTCAGTGGTGACTACAGTGTTTGGAGAAGGAATTGCTCTCCTGGCTTGGTGAACTGCTCCTGCTCTCAGGGAGTGTGAGAAGCAGGATAAGGAAGATTTGCTGGTATAAATAATCCTCTGCAACAGAAATATTTGTATACATCAAGCATTCTGATACAGGTTTTTGTGGTTTAACAGATAAATCAGCACCTTGTCTGTTCACATTTTGCATTTTTGTTTAATTTTAGGCAGTGAGTAGAAACAAATTCTTCTTGAAATTCTGTTAAAACATTGGACTTTTTAGTTTGCTAAATATAAAGTTACATGATTAAAGATGTATTTTTGTCTAATCTGACATTTGGGATTAACTGGTTACAATTTTGCCTGTTATGTAAATATTTAACTTCTCTCAGGGCAAAGTTCATGTTTACTTTAGTATCAATCAGTGTTAGGGGGAATTAATTCATATAATGGTTGCACGCATTGTTACTTAGGAAATTTAAAAGCAGAATTTATATAAAATTATTTGATTGCAACCTTCAGAAAATGAGGTTGCCTTTGAACCCAATCTCAGTTCTTAAATATCTGTTACATGATAATATGGTCAGTGGTTTTTTCTACTGGGAGCTTTATTCATCTTGGCTGTATCTGTGTTTAGCTAATGATAGATTTAAAAAAACCCAACCAGCAGCTGAATTTCTGTGTCCAAAGGGACACCTCTGCCAAGGCTTTTGAAATTGTGGCTTTGCATTATGTATTTGTCCCATCAGAAAATGGTCTTGAGAAAGAATAGCCAGGCATATCCTGATTTAATTCTAAATTTTTCACCTATAGAATGAAAACTTTGCTCACTCCTTTCGAAGGCTGCTACGATTTTAATGTTTTTTAGCATAAAACTGATTTGGTTTTCCTGAACTCTCATGGCAAATACCAAGTTTTAGGTTTTTGGTTTGCAAAAGCTCTTTGAGCTTGGTAATAATTCACCTATCAGAACTCCTGCTCTGCTCTTGCATGGGATGTTCACCTGTTGTCTGCTCTTTGGAGCTGTGCTGGAGGAACAGCTGCCTGTTTATCCAACAGGACAGCATCCAAAGAGGAGAAAAACAGCCAGACAAAATATCTTACTTATGAATTTTGGTTTAATAAATGTGCTTTCTATGGATGATTCATGGATTTTATGATTACATTCAATTATTTTTCAACAGCTCATGCTTCATTTCATCAAGAATTTCAATCAATGCCAACTGATTAATTATCATTCTCCTAGTAGCCTTTTGTCTAATAAACAGTCCTAATGAGCATGTTCAGTCTTGGCATGGATAAATGTCAGCCATGCACCAATAAAACACTCCTGGAACTGGATGCTGGAGGTGGTCACGCTTTAGATCTGTTTTTGAGGAGACAAAACCCCAATCTCCTCCCCTCAGCTTTCCCTTTGCATCCAAAAGAAAAGCTGTAGTTGAGCAGCAAAGGCCAAATCTCTTCTTTGCAGAAGAATTCCACTGTGCTGTGGTGAAATGCTGTTAATTCCACTGCCTTGACCTTTAATTTTTCATCTCCTTTTGCACAATACATTCAGGAAACTTTTCAGAGTGGCTTTCCCCACCCTGTTCTGGGTGTTCTGGGTGCTCATTTCCATCCCCACTCTGCCAAACCCCAGGTCCCCACAAGCCAAGGGGAGCCTCTGGCTGAGCTGCATCTGTGTGTGGCAGATGAGGCTGATGCTGGGGCCCTTTCTGGGTTTAATTCTGAAACACCCACACACAGAACCTTTCCAAAGCAGGGCTGGATATCGCAGAGCTGCCTCATGGCTCCATACCTTGCAACAGATGGTTCATTTAAACACTGGCAGAGTACCTCAACTAATTGCTTTAGACCTCCCATTTTCCCACTTTATTTGGGTAAGAAGTGGGCAGCCCTGCCTGCACAGATATGTGAACATATGAATGGTGAATAAAAACAGAACGGGAAATGTGAAACCGCCCTTCATTGTGAGAGTGGGTTTCTTGAATTCTCACAAAATGAATTAAGGAGAAACAATAATGATTGTCTGGGTTGGAACTTGGGGAACTGGTTGCATTTGTAGCCTGCAGCTGTGTGTTCCACCAAAGGCTTCCTGCCCTCTCACAGTTTCCTCCTGTCTTGTGGGAGAGTAGGATAGCCATGGAGTGATGATTCCCCAGAAAGGCCTCCCAGGCTCTGCTGTGTTGTCTTTCAGCACTGGATTTTCTCTATGCCTGTGTTTAAAGGCATTTGACAGATTTTTGGTTTGCTAATTTAATGGATTTTTTTTTTTTTAACATTCCTAAAATCCAGGGGCACAATGTGCCACTTAACTTCCGTGTGAGGAAGAGAAATATTTGTGTTAATTCTGGACATACACTCACATGTACACATGTACTTGTTTTGCTAAACACTGAAACATCCACACCTTCACCTGGTTTTCCTGCCCTCCTCCGCACCTTTCTGTGTGTCCAGGGAATCCAGAGCCTTTTGGGGATGGGGGAACAAAGCAGCAAACAGCAGTCAGGATGTGACTGCACATGGATATTCAGTAGGTTTTTTTCTTATAATTTCTAAGGCTTTGATTTCCCTTTTTGTCCTTCTGGAACATTGAATGGATCTGTTATAATGCCAAGGGCTTTTCAGCACTCTCGCTGGGGACTGGAAGGGTTTGCTGCAATCCCATGCCCACTACCGTTGGTAACTTCTCAGGAGCTTCCCAAGAGCTTTGCTCCCTAACCAGTCCTTTCTCCTGATCCCTGGGAGGGTTGCTGACTGGCCCAGACTGCTGTAGTGCTCTTCCTCCCACTGGAAAAATCTATCCCCTTATTCCTGTCCTGGGAGGTCTTCCTTATCCCATGGCAGCTTGGTGTGAGGACTTTGGGGATGCATGGCTGAATGTTTCGGGAATTGTCAATTCAATCTCCTGCATTTCCATTTGACCCTTTCAGGGTGTGTTTGGTGAGCGATCACAGGCTGTCCCTGTGACCCCAGCTGTGCTGTCCCTGCTGAGGGATTGCACTGCTGAGGCTGCTGTGACAGTGCAATTCATTTAACACTGAATCACCTCTCACACAAAGTTAATTTTTTCCTTTTTTATCCTAAAGCAGCAGAGGGAAGTGCCACTGCCCAGGGAGTTTGTTTGTTGAGTTGAGTCTTTATTTTGATTATGGAAACAGAGTCTTTCTGACCATGAAAGCAATCCTAGATCAGTCCAGAGTGTGCTGGTGTGCTGTGGTTGCTACATGGAGAAGTCTGGTTAGTGTTGCACCTGACCAACTTTGCGTTTCCAGCTAATGAACTACAATCAAGTTAAAGTGAGCTTTTTTATAGATCTGGAATGAACTTCATTTTTCTGGTGTTTTTGTTGTTTTCTTTTATTGTCATGGTGCTGTGGGAAGCCCAAGGCTGTGCCACACAGGCAGGAACTTGGGAAGATGAGGGAGGATCACTGTCTGGTGCGTCCTGTGCCTTTTAAAGTCTAGATGTGTACTCCAAATTTACAGGGTGAAGGAGACAGTGAGAAAAATAAAGTCCAAGAGAGTAAAATGTGAAAATTACAAATATATTATTTACTGTGAAGTTCTGTGTGGGAAAAAAAAATCTTTCTTTGTTCGTTGGTGCAGTCGGTAAGTGTGGGTGTTCATAGCCCACTAGCACTAGCAGACAGATGTATTTCCACAGTAAATGGAATATTTCAGCCCTCACAACACTGCAGAGAGCCTTTGAAAGGCATTTTTTATGCAGCAGGGTCATTGAATGTTTAAGCTCTGTGCAAAGATGGAAGTGCAGTCTGTTGCCTAAAAGGAAGAGAGAGGGATAATGTTATATGAGGCTTCCATGGATTGTTTGTTGACTCTCTCTCTCTGACTACTGAGCACAAATGAGTTTAAAATACCTGTTCCTGTGTCCTGCTCCCCTCTCCTGGGTAAGCAGGGCTGTTCCAGGGAGCCCCTCAGCACCGCGGCGCTGAACGGAGCCCGGGGTTAGGAAAACATCAGGGTGCCTCTTGCAGGGTATAATATCCAGGGCAGGAATTCTTCATACCAGCAGTCTATCCACACTGAGCACGGAACGGGAAGAACAAATCTTTGTCTAGGATCTAGCAGGGGAAGGAGGAATAAGAGCGAGATAATATCTGTAAGTATTTTCAAGGAGTGTTTAGAAGGGCTACTGCTGTGAGGTAGGGCTAGCCAAGATAAACATTTCATTTCAGGGCAAATCACCTCTCAAAATGGATAAAAATATTAGGAAAGCTGAAATGGGTGGTAATGTTGGTTCCCAGTTGAATTTCTGCTCTACTCTGTATTTCTTATCACCTGTATACATTAATAAAAATACACTCAGGGTTGGGAACTGTGAAGCACTTAAGTGTGACAAATGCTCTGTCTAGTGTCTAATAAGGATGATATCTAGCAGATAATATCACAATATTAAAATATATCACGGTATTGTAAAGCATGCAGTTGCAATCTTACAGGGCACAATAAAAGTACATCTTAATAGCAGCAGGGACATGATCAGAAATTCCAAAGAAATGCCCGATGAGAAACATCATTCTTCAGCTTTTCTGTTGAGTGGCTCTGTCTGAAGGCCAAAATAGCCCAGTGCCAGATGGAAAAGGTGTGATCTGCATCTTCTCTTAAGGCTTCTTTGAACCTGGGCGAGTGGTTTTGGCATCCAGATCGCTTCTTTTGTTGGAAAACTGAGGCTGTTCCTCAGTCCATCTCATTTGGGATGGGGAAATGAAGAGCCTGTAAAAGCAATAAAAGAGCTGGGAGAAGGACTGAAATAAAGACACGTCACTTTAGTAGAAAGCCTGAAGTTGTTATACACTCACATAACAGCTCCAAAGCTGTTGACAGGCACGAATCTGGTTCTAACCAGCCTGACATGGGGCCTGTGCTGAGAAATCCCCTTCACTGGGGCCATGCACAATTCCCCTGAGGAATATCTGTCTTCATCTGCTTGGGAACGAGCCTTAGCTTGGACCACTCTGGAAAACTTTACCTGAATGGACACTTTTATGTGCAGACATATTGTCAGGAGCAAGCCAGAAAAAAGAGATTTTAAAATACGTGCTTGTTGGCCTTTTCTAGAAACACGTCCCTGTTCTTTTCAGCAGAGGTTTGGAACTCGCCAGGGTTTAGCTTCGGCAGCTCTCAGTGCTGCCCACTAAACCTTGATCTTCACTCGGAGCGCAGGAAAGAATTTCCCAAGAGCAAAAAGGCCACTGCAAAGGCAGATTGTTGGAAAAAAGGGAGGAATTTGTCTGCTGAATCTCAGGACTCCAGATTTGTGTGTGTGTTTGGGAGTTTTGGGGGTTCAAATCTGCCTTGAAACATTTTGGGTATTAATATTACTGAAAGTTGTTGGTTTTCATGTAATTCTTGGTTTTTGTATAATTCTTGGTTTTCATGTAATTCTACTCACTGGGAAGTGAATGTTGCACTTTTACTTGAAGTGTCTTGGATAGTCTGGTGCTCATTTTTGACTTTAATCTCGGTATTAGCACCTTTCTGACTCAGAGTATTCTCATAAAGATAAATTATTTGGAAACCCACAAAGTTACAGCGATGAGGTTCATTTACAAAGCAAATTCAGTATAGAGGAATAAATAAAACTGAGCAGGTAATAAGGAGAAATATAGAATAACTGCTTCTCAAAAGATGGTTATCATACTGGAAACCAAATTAGAAATGTTGATGTAAAAATAATACATACTGAAAAAAGTAATTAAGATTTTCAATGTACATGGAAGAGAACAGAGGATAAGTTTTACTGTCAACTTTGAAAATAATTCTTCTTGAAAATTCTAAATACAAACCCCATGCTGAAAGGACTCTGCAATCCTAACTGATATTTAGAGGAGAGTATTTACATATATACATAAATTTTATTTTCTAATAGAGTTGTGCAGTGGACTATTTGTCTTTACACTTCATATTCTGTGTCACTGGTTGAAATAAATTTAAAGAGACCGATTTTTCATAAGTTTTATGGATCATAGAAATAAGGAAGAACCTAAGATACCAATTTTTACTTGCTTCTTTGCATTCTAAAGAATAGCTTTGTACTGAAAGTTCCATACTTTCTTATGGAGAAAATAATACTGCAGGAATACAAAAGAGAAAATTCCAGCATATTTAAAGTGTGCCTGAAGCTTCCAAACACAACTGTGTATAAGGATTATACATTTATGAAGAATGTTTAAATTTTCCCAACCATCTTAAGATGCTGCTTTTTTACAAGATGGTTTTTGTAACACACTGTAGCCATGTGGTCCTTGCAGTGTCACAGGCCACGTTTTTATTGCTAACAATCTTGGTATTTTGATTAAATAAAACAACTCCAGTGGCTGTGCCTGAGCTTTGCATGTTATGGACCCAGATTTAAGCTATATATTATTCCTACTAAAGCCAGGCTGCTGCTTGAATAGTTATTCAATTTAAGCCCCTTTAACTGGATGTTCCTTGCTGCTCTTCAGCTGCTGAATTTCCACTCCAGAAGACATTTCCTCCTTTGTAAATGTCATATTTCCTCGTGTGCACCATGGTTTTACTGTCTCTGGTAGCTTGCTTGTTCTCAATAAAGCAGATCTGCAGATGAGCCTCCACAAGGTACCGCGAGTGACACAAAATTTCACCTGGTACATGGTGAAACTTTATTGCTATTGGCAAATGACCCGCGAGTGTATTGTAGCATAAACTAACATTGTCTGACTGACTGGTAATGAGCTGATTAGTAATGCAAAATAATTGCAAACAGAATTGATATTGCACTCCTGTGAAAAACAGCAAAATCGATACGGTTCCACCTCGCTGGCTGTAGTGATTTTTCTCTTTTTTTGCTTATATGTTAAAATTGTGGAATTGACTCTCCACAACCTGTTCTTTCTCAGTAGAAAAGCATTAAATCTGCAAGGTGAAATAGGCTTAGGTGAGCAATGATACTTAGTGGCTTTACGGTCTACCTTGTGCACTGTAGTACATCATTCTTTCGCAGGGAATTAAATTCTTTAAGTTACTTCAAGTATGGTCCACTTGTGAAAATGATTATTGGAATGTGGCAGTTACATTCTTTGGGAGAAGCAAAGCAGAATGGTATCCTCCTAATTAAGCTTCTGCCTTCTGGAGGAAGAAAAAAGGGGGGAAAAAAAAAGACCAAGGTTCTAACTTAAGTGGCATTTGCAAGACAGAATCAATTGAAAATTAACTTCAAGCTCCTGTCTCAGACAGATTTAAATGCATGTCTGAGTGCCTTTAAACCCACTGACCAGCTTATAAATGAGCACTGTATTCTCCCTGAGGCACCCAGGTCTTGCTGGCATCACATCTTTTGGGCAGCTCACAGTGGCAGAGATAGGCTGAGGGCTTTAACCGGCTTGCAAATATCAGAATAACCATGCTGTCAGCTGTGACACACTGAAAAGGAGAATTGATAATATTTGTGTTTAAACTTGCTGAACAGGACTGGCCAGTCCCCTCTGGCAGAGTGGTACTGGGGGAGAGGAGTGGGATTCTCTCAGATCTGCCACAGCCGTAGTTTCAGAGACCTTCCGAAGGCCATTAGTGCTGTAGGAATTCATCACCCGTAAGGAATGTATTTACACCCAAACTGATAAAACCCCACCGTGCTACAGTGAGGAGGAAGGAGCCAGCACAGCAGAGAGGCAAAGAAAGGTCCGTGTTGTTTGGGTTTTTTAAATAGTTTGAAAGTTTTGAGAGCATCACTCTAAACAGATGAAGCAATTCAGTAACAATTTTGATTTGAAGACTGCTTTTCAAGGGTTTGAGTTCTTCCACATGAGTTTTTTATAAAATAATTCTCATAAAGTGTTTTAAGCCACTCTGTCATTCTCACTTCAGTTAGTTAGAAATAGTATCTTCCCAGATTGCCTTCCCCTACCCAAAGCGAGAATTTTTCCAGATAACAATTTTCTTTTCTGTTAAGTTTTATGTTATTCTGACCCACAGTGGTTTAAGCGACTCATTGATTTCCTTATTCGTTAAACTTTTGTTGCCATTTTCAAATAATTTGAGTCCCGTTTGAAATGGGAATGTCATTTCAAAGTGTCCAAATGTTGCTTTAAAGAACTTCCTGGGCCATTTCACAGCTTGTGTGTACACCAGGGAAAAGACTCAAGAAGCAACCAACAAGTCCGGGGAGATTTTCATGTCAATGAATATTAAGAAAGCACAAATGATATGGTCTGAAAGTTTTGGTGCACATATAAATTTGTGTATTTCCCCATTGAATTATTCCCAATGTGGATAATTTTCCTTTAAGGAAACACTTCGTGAGCATTAGAAGCTCCTGAGCTGGAATACCCACCAGGATCATTGATCCATCTCCTGTCCCTGCACAGACTCCCCACCAACCCCACCCTGGGCATCCCTGGCAGCGCTGTCCAAACGCTCCTGGAGCTCTGGCAGCCTCGGGGCCGTGCCCATTCCCTGGGGAGCCTGGGCAGTGCCCAGCACCCTCTGGGGGAAGAACCTTTCCCTGATATCCAACCTAACCCTGCCCTGGCCCAGCTCAAGCATTCCGTGGGTGCTGTCCCCGGCCTAGGGAGCAGAGATGCCATAGCAGGGAATTTGGCAGGTAATGTCTGTCTGGAAGGAGTTTGTGACGAGATGAATGAACCCAGATGGCTCCTTGGGTGCTTGGATACCTTACTGCCCCTTTTGTGGAGCTTGGCTGTGGCTGCTGTCATGCCTGGGATGATTTCTTCCCGGGCTGGGTACACAGTCACCTTTTCTTTCCCTCATTCCGTTATTTCTCGCTTGCATTCCCTTTTCCTTCTGCTGCTGTTTGCAGGCCAAGTACATTTCATGAAAAATACCATGCTCCATCAGAATGTGTGCAAGTCCTAGGAAAAAATATTTCAGCTTAGGAAAAAAGGGAATTAGAGAACAATTCCATAAACAGTAACTGTAGCACCATCACCACCACAGCCTGCTAAGAGCTGCATTTATGAGTGCAATTAGGCATATGGATAGCTCAGGTTTTGTCATCAGCCCAGAATGGGACAACTTAGTGAGGCAGATTCAATCTAAATCTATAACAGTAAAGCTGGTCTAAGATGTAACCCTATAATATGCCTGGAAATGAGAAGTTGTCAGAGAACTGTTTTGTTTGGCAACATTTGCTAATGAAAGGATGTAATTCCGTGCAGCAGGGAGAAGGATCCCTGACAGGCATACCTGCCTGATGCAGGGGGTTGAATGCCTCAGATTTATCAAAAATAACTGGGCAGAAGCAGGGCAGGGGGGACAGTGCTATGGTCCCAGTTAAACCACTCTGAAGGGCCAAGCAGGAAAAGAAGGGAATAATTTTGTTTACAGGATGAGAACAGACTGAAACAGAGACACAGAAATAATAAATGAAGGAATTGCACCAAAATTGATTTTGTATTCTGTGCATCATGAGACGCTTGTGACTATGAGTATTAATCTTTGGGTTCCAACAGGAGTGGATACTTGTGCCTCATTTGCAGCTGGGTAATTCCAAACCTTCTTCCCTCTGCTTAAAAGAGACAGAAACCCACCCACTGTTGGAAGAAGACACAAAGCAATATTATCGATGTGCTATCTTCAAATATAGCTAAATCATTTTCTACTCAGTAACTTCATTTACTGGTTTGTGCTTCTCTGTTTGTGGGGTTTGTGGGGTTTGTGGGGTTGGAGTGGCAGTGCCTTGTACTGACATTACTGCTGGTGGGGGGCGGAAGGGAATCACTGGGATTAGCATACTGGGTTATAATATTTCTGTTTTCTCCTTGCTTCCCAGGCAATAATCATATTTAGCAACTTCTGTAACTGTACACCAGATTGTCAGGGAACAAACATCTATGGGGGTGGATCTCATAAAATTTTGCTGCTTGCTGAAGTAGAAAATGAGTATAATCAAGCATGGGACTGTCAAAGAGCAGCGCTCCCAGAGAGCCAGGGGTTCGGTGCCTCTCTCCTGCACCATAAATCCAAGCCCTGCTGCTGTTCAGCAGCTCTGTTTTCTGAGCAGCACCACTGAAACACCCCCAAGTTTTGTGTTTCACTGCTGCTGTATCTTTGCACTTTTGGATCTCTCCAGGCCAAAGTTCTGTACAATAAATTCATTGAGTATTGGGTGATTTGGGGCAATTATCTAGTTTCTGCTCTGGTTAATTTTATTTTTTCTTGTTGTCTATTTTTAATTCAAATAGAAAATCATTCTCAAACTCACAGTTCTGCCAGATATGGATTTGTAAGCAGCAATGGACATATTTTACATATCAGTTGGACCCCCAGACCGAGTGGGTTTAAGAGAAGAATGCTAGCACCTTAGCACTGAACCACAGAGTTTATCACGGGAATTTTGTATTTAAATCCAGAGTAGAATGTTTTGAAAAAGCAATTTGTTTCAGCATTTCCCCTGTGCTTTTCAGCTTTGCTCAGCTGGAGTCTGTAGGAACTGAAATGCCCCTCGTTCCATGCTGGTGATGCTCTGAGTGGTCTCTGAAGCCCACAGAGCTGCAGATGTTGGTGGGACAGGCGAAGCAGTTTAGCACACTGATCATTGCACAGACACACCCAAATATCCAGTATACAGGGATATTTTGAAATGGGGTTTTGCAATTATATATAGAATCCCAGAATGGTTTGGGTTGGGAGGGACCTTAAAGCCCGTCCAGTGCCACCCCTGCCATGGCAGGGACACCTTCCACTGTCCCAGGCTGCTCCAAGCCCCAGTGTCCAACCTGGCCTTGGGCACTGCCAGGGATCCAGGGGCAGCCACAGCTGCTCTGGGCACCCTGTGCCAGGGCCTGCCCACCCTCCCAGGGAACAATTGCTTCCCAATATCCCACCCAGCCCTGCCCTCTGGCACTGGGAAGCCATTCCCCCTTGTCCTGGCACTCCAGGCACTTGTCCAAAGTCCCTCTCCACATCCCTTGCAGGATCCCTTCAGGCACTGGAAGAGTACAATGAGAGTTACCTTCCTTCCTTATTTTGCCCAAGTGAAATATGCTTGGATTTGGGGGGTGAGATTCATGTGTGCTTGAGGTTTTTTAGGCCTATTGTTTGTAGTTTGGAATTTGTTCATTTTCAAGTGTTTACAGAACTGAAGGGCAGCATTGTCAAGGCAATGAATAGATTTGATTCATGGCAATAATGTGCTAACTTTTGTTGGCATCAATGAAACAATCATTTAGAATAGAGATGCAGGAACATGAAAAATAAGTGAAGGCCATGATACTTATCAATGAATCTGAAAATCATAACACTTTTTGGAGTGTTTCCTTCGTGAGCCATGTAAGAGCTTCTCTGCACAGGAGTTAGGTTATTAAGAGAGGGACTATTCAAAGTAAGACAAGGCAAGTGTGGAACTTCTATAATGGCTTTTAAACCATGACTCCACATCCTGCCTCAATCAGAATGAATTTTCAGCTGCAGAGAAGACAAAACTTAAAATTAAGTGGATTTTTTTTCTTGATTCATATTGTCTGGAAGTCAGTTACCTTAATTTTTATTTTAACTTAAGAAACTAATTTGCCCTCTGCCTTGGCCAAGAGCACTTTTAACAGCGTTGCATGGTCTGGTCCATTTCAGCTTCTGACAAAGCCACTTTCTTCTTTAAGGATCTTGTTAATGGCCGTGTGATCACACAGAGCTGCATTGATACCTTTGCTCGCTTTGAAAAGCCCTGTTCTGCAAGTGCCTGCATTAACTTTAATGGAACAACTTGAGGAAAAAAAGTGCTGCTTGGTTTGGGGAGACTGCAGGATCCTGGTCTTTGGAAAGGACTAAGGTAAATGAGACCAAAAAAAAAAAACAACCCAAACTTTTCCCCTTTCGTGTTTCTTATCTAGCTGAGCAGAATAAAAATGGGGATTCTGGGTTGTACACGATGCTGATGAAAAGTGAAATCTCGCCGTTTAATGTGTGAACATTTTTGCACACCTCCACAGTGGGGATTTTCCCTAATGCCTCTTGCATTAACAGCTGTGACAGGAACTCTGCTTCCAGCAGCTTCAAGTGGTTAAATCAATAAAAGAAAGAGTTTAAAAACACTAATGCAGCGCTGCTATGTGAACATTCCCTGCCCAGCCTGCTGACTGTGTATGCAAACAGATAATGGCGAGCATCAATAATTTTCACTGTTGAATTTCTCCGTATCTAAAACTTCAGTAAATCCCTCCTCAGATAATTTTTCAGAGGGCAGAAGTGGAGTTAGACACATGATGTGTAACCATATGCTAAGAGAAGTGATTCACCACTGCTGATGAAAGGAATTGAACCAGTCTGAATTGGCAGTGGGTAATTTGACATATGCAGCTAGGCACTGACTAGGCCCAGCATTTCTGGGGTGTGAGTGCCTCTGCTCATGCCAGAGAAACAGGAGAAGCTGAAATTAAGTAGGTGTGGTGTCCTTGTCAGGGACTGGAGGTGGAACAGAACAATTTTCCCATCTCTATTAATTAGAAATGTGTGCTAGTATATGGTCTTTGGCTTCTGAAATAGGGCCAGTTTGGGAGTAAATTGGGGAGATTATAAAGAAGGTCTAATAACTCCAGCAGCAGCACCAGGGCTGTATCTGGGAGAAATAGTGCAGCTCTGCTGCAGGTGGGGAGGGCTGAGTGGGTTTAGTGTAGAAACATCCCAGTGTTCAGCTGGGATAAATCCTCAGGGTGATGAACTCCATGGGTTTGGTGGCCCCTGATAAGTCAGCCCTGAGTTGTACTGGACACACCTGCAGGGTTTGGTAAAGATGGGGAGGGATTGCTGAGCAGTTTGGGTAGAGAGTACCTTAGTGCAGGTGTAAAGGTGCTGTCCCCCCGATGCTCTGGGACAGTGTGTGTGGGGGCATTGCTCAGTTATTGTGGTGCGCTGACCTGGGCTCTCCTGGCTGCTCCCAGAATGGAGCTGCAGGAAGGGTTTCGTGAGCATTCCAACAGCTTTGCAAGGGCATTTCTGCACTGGAAGGTGAACAGGCAGCCTCAATAGAAGTGTATCCAGTTTCCAAGCTAGGCTGAAGAAGAAGTTTTTGAAAATGCAAAGGTTTTTCACAGTGAGAAAAAGCCCAGAATGTGCTTTGGATGCAATGATGAACTAATGCCTCAAATCCCTACAGTGTAAGTCTGATTATAAATTTCTAACTCCCATTTAGGGTTTTGAAACTTTCTGTGAGTTTGTAAAATCTAACTGACCCTGACCCATCCCCAAGCACCTCCACTCCCCCCTCTAAAGATGTCCTGTTGTTTGGGGACTGAACCAGGTGGTCCTCACCCATGGTTCTGTTAACAAGGAGAACTCTACATAAAATCCCCTGTTCTTTGGTTGAAAGGTGCTCTGTAACCTCACACTGCTACTCATTTCCTGCCTATTATTTATGATTTTATCTTTGAAAATAGTTTATCCCATAATTTGACTTTGAGTCTATTCAGTCCACACTTTGATCTAAAAGATTAAGATGGCTGGGTTTTAGATGTGGTCCCTCGACAAAGATCACAGGGAATTCATGAGGGCATGGGGGATAAAAAATAATTAGGGAGAATATCAATGCACAATACAAAAAGTTGAGCTTCTTTGCAGTAAACACCTCCCAGTAGGAAAATGAAAATGAATCTCAGTCCATGTATTCCCAGTGAATCCCTGCCATAATAAAACCCTAAATGGGAGTTAGAAATTTATAATCAGACTTACACTGTAGGGATTTGAGGCATTAGTTCATCATTGCATCCAAGGCACATTCCAGGCTTTTTCTCACTGCGAAAAACCTTTGCATTTTCAAAGAGACCAGGGGGTTAAGTCATGTTTTGCCATTGCCCGTATCACAAAAATATATTTTCATATTTCTAGAAACCAGCAATTGGATTCTATGGAAAGAGAGTCCCAATATCATCCATCTCCTCTATCTGTTCTGCAGTCATGTGGGGTTTTCCTCTGTTCAAGGAATTAGTCAAGCATGTAATAAGTAGATCACTGACAGTTTAAAATGATTTTTCTGAAATGGTGCATTGTCAGTTGACTGGAGACAACTTATTCCAGGGTTTTCTTCCAAGTATGTCTAAAAGTGGTCTTTGACTTTGAAGCCAGCATTTATATGGTGGGGTTTTTTTCACCAAAATTAAAACAAAATAACTCGTGGAGCAATGTGATGCATGCACGTGATGCTCTGTAGTGCTGTATTTTGTATTTGCTTTGAAACGGAATTGGGAAGAAACTGGGGATTAACTCTGCATGTGAGATTTAACCTTAACTCTGTGTTTCCATGTGGGGGGTGGGTGTTTCCAGTGTCCCTGTTGTGGGACCTGGAAGTGCCCCTGGAGAAGGGGATGGTGCTGGTGCTTCAGAGGGCACAGGGCAGCTGGACAGTGCCTGTCCCTGTGTCCCTGTGTCCTGTCCCTGTGTCCCTGTGCCTGTGTGCCTGTCCCCGTGTCCCTGTGTCCTTGTCCCTGTCCCTGTGTCCCTGTGCCTGTGTGCCTGTCCCCGTGTCCCTGTGTCCTTGTCCCTGTCCCTGTTTT
>VZRS01009607.1:196372-213735 GCA_013398055.1 Ifrita kowaldi | reverse complement strand
GTGCCCGTGTCCCTGTGCCTGTGCCCCTGTGCCCGTGTCCCCATCCCTGTCCCTGTGCCCGTGCCCCTGTCCCTATGCCCGTGTCCCCACCCCTGTCCCTGTGCCCCTGTGCCCGTGTCCCCATCCCCGTCCCTGTCCCTGTGCCCGTGTCCCTGCTGGCCCTGCGCTGCCGAGGCTGTAGCGCAGCTGCCCAGGTGGCTGTGTGGGGCCGGAGCCGGCGGGAGCTGCAGGGCTGGCTGAGGCTGAGGCTGTCGGGTGCAATACCACAGGAGCGTGGCACAGCCACATCCCTGTGCCCTGAGCAGCACCCGGCAGCCCTGCCCCTCCCGTCTGGCAGTGCCACCAGCAGCTCCAACATCCTGAGCCTTTGTGCCACTTGCAGAATTCAGCCCATTTCCCTGCTGCAGCCCAGAGCCATGGAGTGCGTGTGGGAGCACTGAGCAAACCACACTTGCTCCTGGGGTGGCTGCAAAGCCAGAAGGTCTGGGAAGATATTTGCTCTGAATTTTGTGACTCAGTTTGGATTGGGATTCTGGGTTATTCTACCAGAAGCCCTGAGCTAAGAAACTTCAAGAGGGTTGAAAATGTATCTTGAATCTGTTCCTACTTAAATACCATTGTGCTGTCAGTAATTCCTCATAGGATGATGCTCTTACCTGTGGACTTATGTTAAGTCACAATTATGCCAGATGAAAGTTCAGCATCTTGGGCTCTTTTATGTTGTCTTGGTGTAAGCTGCATTTATCTGCCATATTTAAACAGTTACTACTGTTAAGTTCCTTCTTCTTTCAGTAAAAATTATTTTAATTTATTTTACTTTAACAGTAAAATGAAAACATGTCTGTGAGGGATTGATTTTGCCTGTCAGCTTCTGACTGAAACCAATTTATGGTTGATGATTTGAAAATCATTCTAGAGAACAGAGTTACAATTCAACAGAATTGACTCGAACTGAGGAAGTCTCCTGAAGTTTTTGGGGCAGTGTATTATAGAAACGAGGAAAATTGAGGAAGGATTTTGAAGAGGTGCTTCTACACTTGCTCTACAGTTCCTTACCATTTTATCTAGAGAATAACTGCATGGGGAAATGGGGACACACCTGTTCTTTAGTTCTACAGATGTGTCTTTTAGGAGTTAAACTTTGGGTTGGGCTTTTTTGTTGCTAATTTCTTTGATGTTTAATGAAAGAGATTCAATTTCAAGGCAACATTGTTTAAAACTTGGTATAAGAAAAACATTTGTCTGGTAGTATTTCTTTTGTCTGTTCTTCGGGAACTCCTGCCTTCTTCCTTTGCTGTTTTTCCTTCTTCCTTTAGGAAGCCACAGGAAGCACAGCAGTGGCTCCCAGGTACTGTGCACCTTAAATCTCAACTGGACATTTTAAATATCTGTAAAAGCACAGGGAATGCTTGAATCTTGGGTGGAACTGGGTGATTTGCCCCACGCTACCCTGCTTTATATTTTCAGGACAGTTTCTATGCATTCAGCCTTTCCTGATACCCTCTGGAGCTGTTTTCTGGTTATTTCTGTTGGGGGATTCCCATCTTGGCCAGCCAAAGTGTCACCCTATTATTGTATCAATTACTCTCATTCCCTTTAGCTGGGGAACTAAATCTAAGTGAATCTGAATTACTGTTCTCAAGTGCACACTAAATTATGACATAAATACAAGTGTATAATTAATGACAACCACTTGAACGGTATTGCATAGGCAATTTCACTTTAAAAAAAAAGCATAAATTCAATAGAGCCTGAAATACAAACTTGAGGTGTTGAATGCAGCACTTGGAGGATTTCAGAAGGCTGTATTTTCATATGTGGGAATACAAAGGTATGAAAGCTGGATTTCATGGTGGAAAAGGTACTCATTTATGTGTGTATCAGGATATACATACACATGGTGTGTGTAGGAACATACGTGCAGGAGAGGCTGCAAATTACTGAAAATAAAATTAAAGAATTATTCTGAAAACAGAGATGGTATCAGAGCCATCTCTTCCTGAGCATCCTATAGTAAATTTTGAATAAACTTGCTAAAAACTGCATGCTAGTATTAAATCAATTTTGAAGTTAAAATATCTCCTTAAACTAGGAATAAGTGACTGTTTGAATTCCCATTTGGTGCCCTATCTCATGGTTTGATTTTATCATACACTGTTTCTTGGAACTGAAACCTGGCTAGCTGTTCTTAGAACTCTGATTTTATTTGACCCAAATAATATTCATCCATCACTTTTGTTTTTGAAAGCATTAATATCTTGCAGCAAGGCTTCAAAATGGATTAACTTCCTAATCTTTCACTCTGGGAGACTCAGGTTAGATCTGTCAGAGGTGAGAATGATAATCAATATGTTATTGCAGGAGCCTGGCTGGTAAAGATGGGTAGATAAGCTGGTGCTGTGATCCAAGAGTTCATTTTCAGAGTTCTGCTGCACAGTAAATAGGTAGTTGCTTCAAAAAAAAAACCAAGAAAACCCAAACAAAACACAAACCAGCTATTTTTCACTAGCTATCAAAATAAGAGCATAAGTGGATTCCTAGGATGTTGCGGGAGGAATGAGGTGTATTCCAACCTCAGTTTTGATTTTGTTGGCTTTAAAGTGCAGTGATCAACAAAGCTATGAATATTATGATTATGAATATATTTATTTTCCACACTAAGTGCAGAATAGCCAGCAAGCAGAAGCAAACAGCTCTAACAGCCTGTTGTGATAAACTGTTGTTGGCCATCAGGCTGAAATTAGGTGGGTTGGTGTCTCTGTCACCAAAGAATTCATTGGGAGACTTGTTTATGGAAGTTATGAGTGAGTTGGAATAGGTGCAAGATGAAAACAAATGCGTGTGTGTATTGAAGTGTATGAACCATTGTTAGAGTCACTGTTTGCCAGGCCCTTTTGAGAATGCAGGAAGTGCTGGAGATGCTTCACAGCAGAATCCTGGAAGGACTGAGCTGAGGCAGGGAATGCTGGGGTCGGGTGGGGACTGGGGAGCAGGTGAGTCTCAGCACAGCCTGGCATTGGTTTTGTCTACCCAGTTAAGAGCTTTTACACCCATTGTACGTGACTATCCCTTGTAATGTATATTCCTTGTAAATCCATATCCTTTGTAACTGAATGTCCCTTGTAAGTGAATATCCCTTATAAGTGAATATCCCTTGCAGTCTTAATGGATTGGGAGGCATTTGCCAATTCATTTTTATTTTGTCTCTTCTCTATTACTGCTTCCTACCTTGTGCTGTCAGGAGAAACAAGCATGAGCAGCCCTGTTTTATTGCATTGACTAAGCAGATAAATACAATTATTCTCTAAGTTCATTAAATGTTTTTCCACCCTTCAAAGCGTTTAGGTGTGTGCTTGCCACGTATAATTAGTCCCCTCAAATTAATTGAGTGTCATAATAAAGGCTTGCTTTCAAATAGAGTTAAGAGAATATGAGGGATTTTAAAGTCAACAGAGATGTTTATACAAGCAGTTCTTATTCATTTTATTATAGGTTAATGATTAGGTTTAATGGGAAATTGGTGTGGACATTCCTTATATGGCTTTGCAAAGGTCAGTGCAGTTTTCTTGGCCAAAATTCACTAAAAACTCAATAAAGTCTGAGATTTAGGAGAAAAATTTTCAACACACCGTACAAGACTCTCCAAAGTTCTTGCTGGTTTAAAAGAAACAAACCAAAAGGAACCCCCCTCTCATATTTTCCCAGGACTTTAACTAATTTAATAACTTAGCATCAGGAGTGTAGATGCTTATTCACCTTTGCTGAGATGCAACTTCTGTCACCCTCATGGCAGGAAAATGCTGCTGGGATCAGGCAAACAGGAATGAGCATGACTGAAACCTGAGGTTGGGTGAAGTGCTGGCAAAGAAGATTAAAAAAACAAACCAGCAAAACAAGGAAATTAAGGAGCTGTACCTTAAATCACCACTGGATCTGGTCACTGAGGGCTTGTTATGACACTGACAAACACTTTTTTCATTACCAAGTGCACAGTCTAAGTTGAGAGTCTTAATGAGTGTGTTTTATCTTGAAGATCAGTGGCCAGTCCACTTTTCAGGGTGCTCTATTTCTCCCAGCTTTTCATTTGCTTCTCTCACCCAGAGAGTGTACCTTGTCACTGACCAAATATATCTTTTTGAGCAGAGTGCATTAATATGCTGTAACAGTCTACTTAAAACTATGGAGTGTACCTTGTATGCCTGTGCTAGTTAATCCAAAACAAAGATTAAGTAACGGGTTTGTATAGAAGGGGAAAGCTGAATGTGAAATTAAAATGTAAATCAAAAAGTAATTGGCTTTTTGTGCATAGTTTAGATAAGATTTACTTTTGAAGAATGACTTTGTGTTTTAACACAGCAGGCCAGACACCATGTGGCACACTTGCACTTAATAATGGCAACCAATCTAGGCCATAAATATTGCAAACGATGCCATTTGAATGAGGAGCCCTATGAACCATAATAAAAACTCCTGTGATTAATTCTAAAACTGCTCTGTTCATATTAGACCTGCAGTGGCCTCCCTGATGAGATCAATACAGCGTAGCAGAGTGATTCTAATAGAAGTGTTATTATCTTTTAATCTTCGGGAGAATGCCAACTTGGAGAATTCTTCAGCATTGTGGCTGCTTATTTTCTCGGAGCAACCTTGAAGGCGGTTGTTTTGTGAAATGAAGATGCATTAGAGTCTTTTCAAGGCTTTATCAATAATAGGACATGGTCACTGTTTGGGGAGCCAAAAGGCACATTGGTATGCTGAGACTCACAGTTGGGCACAGTGACCTTCCCTGTCAGCCTCGATTTGCTCAGCAGAAAAATGCCTCCAGTGAATGAGGAGAAAAGGACAGGGAAGGGATGGGATGATGCAGAGCAGGGCTTGCCTGGCAGCCAACAGCATCGTCCTCTTCCCAGAGCCACGGCTGCCTGTCTTGAGTTTAGCTTGGGTAGTTCCATGTCCTGCAGAGCTGCAGGCAGTGCTAACTGGAATAAGGAGTTTGTAACAGATTTCCACCAGCACTGGAAATGAAATTTTAGTCAGAAAATGTTATAATCCCAGACCCCCAGGCTGGGTGAGGCTGGAGGGGCCCCCAGGGGCTCCTCTGGTGCCACCTCCCTGCTCCAGCAGGGCCATCCCAGAGCCCAGGGCACAGCAGTGTGTCCATGGGGCTCTGCAATATCCCCAGGGAGGAGCCTGCACAGCCTCTCTGCACAATCTGCTCAGGGCTGGGCACTGCCCAGGGCAGCAGTTCTGCCTCCTGTGCAGGGGCAGCTCCCTGGGCTCAGGCCCTGCCCGTGGCTCTGGTGCCATCGCTGGGCCCCGCAGCAGAGCCTGGGCCCTGCTCGGAGCCCTCCCTGCACACAGGGACACCCAGGGCTCAGGGCCCCTCTCAGCTGGGGCTCCTCTCGAGGCTGAGCAGCCCCAGCTCCCTCAGCCTTTCCTGGGCACCGAGATGCTCCAGGCCCTTCCTCAGCTGCGCAGCCTCCGCCGGCCCCGCTCCAGGAGCTCCCTGGCCCTGCTGTGCTGAGGATCCAGAGCTGGGCACGGCGCTCCAGAGGTGCCCCAGGCTGGGCACAGGGGCAGGATCCCCTCCCTGAGCTGCTGCCAAGGCTCTTCCCGATGCCCCCAGGGCACCCTCGGCCTCCTTGGCCCCAGGACACTCTGCTGGCAAGTCTACAGGAATGCTTTGCAGTCAAATCAATCACTCAAAGAGAATCAAGAAGGGTTTCATTGAGCTGCTTACTGCACTTTTACATAAAATAACCGGAAATTATTCTTTAGCTTATAATCCAAGAGAGGAAAGAGAAGGTTAAGTATCCATTAGGCATTTTTAAGGTTTTTTTCCAGGCGTGTGAGGACAGAGTGGTGTCACTAGCCTGGTGCTGAACTTCTGTGGAATAGATTTGCTTGGCCAGGTTTTATGAGGTTGCTGCAGATTGTTTGCAGCATTATCAAAGTCACACTATTACATAACGTGCAGCTTGCTTGGGGGGAATGGAGCATCAGAGGGAAGAGACACAACAGCAAATAACGTAAAGGGAAATTCTTTGATGCATCTTATTTGTCTCTGTTCTCTAGGAATAGAAATGCAGTGTCACTTATTTGAAGTATCTGGGTTATAAATATGTTTTCTACAAGAATCTTAAGCAAATGGGAAAAACACAGTGGAAATGAAGCCGTTCAGTGTAATAAAAGGAAAGTGAGAGTTAGTGGTGATTCCTGTGCAGGAGCTGACAGCAGAGCTGTCTGCACACAATGTGCTGCTGCTGCCTACGGGGTATGCAGAGAGATCCTCCTGCATGGGATCTTAGCAGGAAGATGGTGTAAGGAAAGATACATTGCTTCCAGTTCAGACTTCTAATTAGTTCTACTATTAATAGTAGATACCAAGGATCTTTTTTTTTTGTTTTTGCTGCTGTTTTCTTTGGTTTTTTTTTGTTTTTTTGTTTTTGTTTTTGTTTTTTGTTTTGTTTGTTTGTTTGTTGGTTATTTTTTTCCAAAGTTCCTGTGTCTTCCACTGGAGTTTCTTTGTTCCCACAGCTGGTTTTAGATGCTTGGGGGAGCTGGGTCTTAGGCTGGCACACAGAATTCGTTGCAGTCACACACTAGTCCAGCTCTGTTTCAGTGCTGTGCTCTCAGGTTTGCACTGGAGCTCGGTGAGCCTGCACCCCGTGCCCAGGGATTTTCCAGGGAAGGGCTGATTTAGCTGCCCCATATCATAGCACAGATTGCAGGGAGTTTGCTCTCGCAGGAGCTGCCTGGCTCCATGTTTGTCAATAGTTCACTGTGCACTCAAACATTTTAAGAGCCTTGTCTGTTGTACCCCCAAAGGGCTAAAATTTCCTTAAATCAATGTAAATCAGTCCTTTTGAGGACACATCATTGGAGGAGAGCAAGTTTATTGTTCTGGTTTTAGCAACAAAAAAGGACAAAAAATTGTGGCACTGCTGGGTGGGTGCACTGAAAATATTGACACTGTTTTCATCTTTTCTTTGGCAACACGAGTTAATGCCATTGTGGAAAAAAAAGGTTGTGTCAGGTGAGTTCCTCACCCATGGAATTATTAAACTGTTTGTGGGTTAAAATTTTGTTGTACAGGGTTTTGCATTTAAGTGCTTTTCTTTCTGCTTTAAAAAATAGAAAGTTTCAAAGGCCGTGATCTTTTTTTCTCTTTCAGGAAATAAAAAAAAAGGAAAAAAGCTCCCCGGAAGACACTGTTAATGATGCTAAATGTCTTTGCAAATGCAATCCTCATCTTAGTTTCGTTCTCATTTAATTGAATTAGGAAGGCATAACAAACTAAAAAGGTTACTTTCATGGCCTTAACTTTGCACAATAGCTGAGGTGGGACATGTGTTTCTCTTGTAATATTTTTCTGTGCATGTTACTTGTACTTTACAAAGGACGATTCTTCTGCCTAACAATTGCAATTCACATTCATGTGCTTGCTTTGCATCTTAATTTTAATCAGTGTTAATTAAAATATATTTTCTTCGTGCTCCTTTTCCTAATCTTAACCTACTAATACTCATACAGGCTGTTAAACAATGGGAAGTCCTTTTGAAAAATGTGTTTTGCAGCCATAGAATGTTTCTGAAAATTGAGATGAAGTTGTTGTTTGTCTTTGCTGCGCACCTGGTAAATGGGCTGGGATGCTCAGGGTACCTGAGCTGTGTCAGGCCAAGCTCAGGATTAGAGACAAACAACCTCCTGTCTAAGGCTTGTGGCAAGCAGACCAGTTGGAAGGAGCGTGGCTTAATTAAGGCATAACTTTTACAGTTTAATTCGCACAGAACTATCTGGCAGAACTTCGTACAGCACAGATCATAATTCCTAAGTAATTTTCATCAAGTAGAAGACCAGTGTTATCCTCACAGTCTGTTACTGGGACCACTGTGCTCTTGGCTTGTATGAATTTTAAGAGCCTTGGCTCATATGAAATTTCAGAGTCCTGGTCTGTTAAGCAATAGAGTATCCATATTATTTCCCAGCTTAAAGGGAACTCCTCTCTCAAAATCCTTTTCCACTGTAGTTACACAGGAACTGTGCAGAGTGTAGCAGATGTGCACATATTTGACCCTGCATCTGAACTCTTGCCCTATAGACCAGATCCCAGCAATTATATGGGGAACTACTTTTTCTAGAACCAGTCAATAGCAGAAGAAAAATAATCTTCATTCTCAGGGGGTTTATAGAGCACTCACAGCAAACCAGGGTAGGATCTTCCAGGGCGAGAGGCGGCACTGCTGCTGGAGGGGTGGGTTTAGGGAGTCAGGGATGTGCCAGCTTCTGTTGGCGCACAATACCAGGGTCTTGTTTAATTCCTTTGCCAAGCTCTGTATGGGAGACTTAAGAAACGTCACTTGAGCTTCTTCCAAAAGGCTAAAAATGTCTATTATTAATTCCCTTTCCCCCTTTCTGAGTTAGCTATTACATTTCTAAGTCTTGGCTCGCTTGGAGCTGTGCTGGGAGTTGGATCCTGGGGGTGTGCTGGAGGGCACACCTGGAACTTTACCTTCTGGAAAGGAACTGCTCGTGATCCTACACACTGTTTTACCTCACCCTAGGGAAAAAAATTAACAACACTCTTTTCAAATCAGGTTCTGAGGGCTGTTTGGTTAATCCTAAAATTTCAAGGAGTATTTACAAATGTGCATCAAATACATTCATAGGAGACTGATCCTTGATCCTTGCAAAACAGGATTCCAAGTAACATTTGAATAGAAATTGGGCTATTGAGCACCTTTATATATTTTTACATAAAACCACACATGCACACGGGTATCTAAGAGTAGGAAGGTCCCAGTGATTGATATGTGCTTGCAGGGATTTGTGCTGGGTAGATCAAACTTGTATAAAACGTTCCTTTTTTCACCCTGCTATTAAACACTGCATGACAGTTGAGTTGATAGCCAAAAGACACAGCTTGCTTACATTCCATTGCTTATTTACCATCAATCAATCAGTCTAGATACTTTTTAAATTAAAATGGTTGCTTCAAGTGCTGTGCCTCTTATTTTTAAACCATGTGCATCCTAAATATACACAGTGATGATAATAAAACCTTTCTAAAGAATGTTAAAATATTCAAAACATGGCCATTGGCTTTGCTTTTTTTGCTTTCCTGTTCCCTCAGCCTTTATTTTTCCACTCTATCGCTGTCTTCACTGTGCAACAGCCTTTCCTGAGAACACTTTGGGTTCTTTAAGGATTATCACAATCTGACTTCCAAAATAAAAGTTACAGCCATGGTCTGTGTGTGGGGGAGGAGGAGGAGGAAATTATCCTGGGTGCTGCTGCTAAAGTGAGTTGCAGCTTTGGGGATGTTGGCATCGTTGGAGAGCTCTTTCTGAGGCTGAATATAGGAAAGCAAAACTGATCCAAATTAATGGCCCAAGCGGATGCAGAGATTAAACCCTTTTATTTAAGGCTGAGCAAAACTGGCTTCCAAAGCAAGGCTGTATAACAGGGCTTGGGAAAGGTGCAGATCGATTTCTAGCACTTTCTGTATATTTCAAAACCAGAGAAAAAACTGAACAATGTGATTTATAGATTTTTGTTTTTTTGTAATGGACGATTTATTTTTCTCTCAATTTAAAATTTCTACCACCTCCCCATGGATTTATTTTTTTTTGCTGACACTGTCAGTCATTCTAGAATTAAGTGTATTCTGAGATTTGCTTAGACAATGACATGAAAATCCCCATGTCTGGATGTAGTTTCCAAACACAACCCATGAACTCTGTGGAGAACTTTTGGTTTGTTGTGTTTTTGTCTTTTGGGTATTTTTCTTGTTACTGGAACATTTTATTAACTTCTCTAAGGAAATAATCTACTGCTAGTAGTTGTGTGTCCATTTAGAAACGTGGAGGGAAACAGGAGCAGTTTTGGAAAAGAGCTACAAGTGTTATGAGGGGAATAAAGAACTGGTCTTATTTGAGCAGATAAAAAGGTCTTGACTTATTTAGGTAGCAAAATAAAGGTTGGGAGGGGAAATGGCTGCTCTTTCTGAAAACCCATAGGCAATAAAGTTTGGAGAAGGATAATTTTAAATTAAAAATGATAATTCTGTGAGATCCATCAGATATAAATTAAGCATAAATACAGTTAGACTGGAAATCAGAATGTGCTTCTATTGCCATTAGAAAAATGAAGTTCTATGCTATTTTAAAAGAAACAATCAAACTTAATATTCCCAATCTATTTATACTTCATTAGAAATGAAAATTTCAGCTATTAAGACATTTTGTTACTCATAAATTTCATGCTTTTTCTACTCTCCCAGCCAACACAATTCAAATGGCTCCAAACCAAAGAAAGAATATTCACATTTTAGTTCCCATTCATGGGAGCTTTGTGTCAGTATCCAAATAGGAATATAAATTCTGGAAAACTGAGGAAAGGGATTTATGCTTTTTATTTAACATTAAAGAATAAGCTACACTTTACTGATTGGATACTCAAACATTAGCTTTCTAATCTAACCTTAAAGATTATAAATTCTTTTACTTTGATCTTTATATTTTTTTACAAGTCTCTGGCAGTTTTAGCGGCTTTTCTTGTGGCCAGCAATTTTGAAATCAAGACAATGAAGGAATTTTTTGTGGTTATGTGGGGTATTTTTTTGTTTTGTTTTAGATTGGTTTTTTTGCAGAAAGTTGGATTCTAATGTTTATCCTTTACTGAATATTCTTTCAATAAATAATGAGTTGCTTCATTAGATTGGGGTGACGATGATCTGTCAATATTGTCCTTTGTTGGAAAGCTAAGGATGTGTCAGCACAGCACCTTTGCCATTGGATAAGGAGCTTTAGAATGTTTGTCACAGAGACTTGTTGAGCTTTCAGGTAAAGGTAGTTGAAAATACCTTGGTATTTTGGGAGTTGTCTTTCTCACGAGCAGGGAATTTCAGTGGGATTCGGCTGTGTGACTGCTGGTGCCTCTTTCACAAAGATGAAATATGCTAGTCAAAATTGTTAAGAATGTTTATATTTCCGGGCCTCCAAACACAATGATGTTTATTCATCTCTGGTTGAGAATGAGAGAATGATCTGATCAGCCTGGACTGTGTGAATGGAACTCATTGCCATTGGAAATTCTTGGCAGTTCGGTAAATCACTTAAAAAGCATGGATGGAGAGGATCACAGCTCAAGGAATCAGGCTAAAATCACTGTCTGGTGCTGCACCTGCCTTTGTCTCTTCAGCATTCAATTCCCCTGCTGAAGCACCAGGGAGGAAAAATGTCACTACAACATGAAGGGATAAGAGCAGCGAGAAGACAAAAACGTTCCTTATTTGAGCTGAAATAACAGGAAAGGCTGATGCCTGATGTGGCCACCTAAAAAAACAAACTAGACAGGAATAAGGGAATAAAGGTAGGTATTTATTTGAAGGGCCTTCAAAGGTACACCCTGGGCAGGCCCAAGATGGACCCCGGGTCACGCGTTCTTCACACTTTTATAAGTTTGGTTCATTTGCATATCAGGTTAATTCTCCAATTAAGGCTTCAGTTAATGATGTAATTTCCCCAAGCATACCCCCCTTCTAAAGATGTTGGTTTACACATTTTGGGCCTGGGACAATCTGGGTGTCCTTGGAGAGGAAGCTTAGAGAGGCTTTGTTATGTCTAACCAGCAGGAGAGAGCAGAAGTTAGCAGGCTACAAGGCACTTCAGAGTTACACACTAAGCAATACAGGATTTGAAAATATGGAAGTTAAAACCTAAGGCATCAAGGCTTGCAAGACTCTTGTTTATACTACTCAAAAAAATTTGTGAGTAAATAGTGTTGTTTTGCTTCTAAAAGCACCAGGAGCCATTTCCTAGAGGATTTATTCTCCCGAATTGTTGTTGTCACCCTTTTTGCAGCACTGACTGGCTTTCCTGTGTGGTGATGTGTTAGAAGAGCAAGAGATAAGAATTTTGGTTTTAAGTCCCACCATCTCATATCAGAGCACAGTTACAATCTAACAACCGGAGTGGGAAGAGGAGCAATGAAAGTTAATAGAAAATAAAACTGCACTTTATTAATTTTCCTGTAGACACTGAAAGACTTTAGCAGAAAAATTTTCCAGCTTTCTGCAGCATTCTGTGATAGGTCTGTCTTTCCCATGCAAATTATTAAAAACAATGTTACAGTTTTGTAAACTTCTTGCACCTGCAGGTTGTTTATGCAGAATTGTTATGGATCACATTGAGACAAATATTTAGAAATGGATGTCTTAGAATTGGCCAATCCCCTCAAGGGGTGGATGGCCAAAGGACCAATTACCTTATGTCATTTAACACACTTTTGTGAACTAACATATAAAAGCCTTTGGAAAAATTATTAAATCACTTCCGTTTATCCCTGAGCCTGGACTCTTGCGTTGTTTCTCGCCATTTGTGGTGCAGACAGTGACATTCTCCATTAATTCCACCAAATCCTGCTGGTAGGACCTCACACCTGGAACTCTCAGGAGGTGGCATATGTGGCAGCCCAGCCCCCAGCTGAGTAGCAGAGTCACAGGGACAACCAGGACAAGGTGGTGGCACTGCCACCTTTGGAAGTGGATTTAGTGGTGCTGTTGCCAATGGACACAAAGATAAAACACTGCTGAGAGTGAAATGAATTCTCATGTTCCCAAGTTCAGGAAAGCACAGGCTCTTGTATCCCTGGGAGACTTCAGCTGTCCCAAAATCTGTTGGATAATAGGCTTGGGTGCGGCAGAAGAGAATTTCTTAAGGCAGGTGAATGCTGAGCTGAGTACAGGAGATGTTCTGTGCAATCTCCTCCTCAAAAACAAAGAAAAACTGGTCAAAGACATCAAGGGCACAGCCATCCTTCCCTGCAGGAACCACAGGACTGGAGCTCTAAATCCTGTAAGACAAAGTCAGAGAAAGATCACAAGCTTGGATTTTAGGAAAGCGAATTTTGGCTTACTCAGGGATCTTCTTGGCAGCTTAATGGAAGGCTGCCCTGGGGGGTCCGAGGGACACAGGACAGCTGCCTGGTGTTCAGAGACAGCAACCTCAGAGCACAGACACAGGGTTTTTGGAAAATATTTAGAAAGTCGAGCAAGCATGGAAGGAGGCCAGCGTGGATAAGTGAGGAGCTCAGACTCAAGAAGGAGGCACAGGGAAAGTGGAAGCAGTGATAAGTTGCCCTGGAGGAACACACAGACCTTACCTTGGCATGCAGGGAGAGAATTCAGAGATTCAAAGCTCAGCTGGAGCTGAGGAAAAAGAGGGCTGTGAAGGCAACCATGTTTTACAGAAGTGCACTGACAGCAAAGAGAAAGGATGAAAAAATATGGCTCAGTTGCTGTGCCTGGACATTCAGCTGGTCTAGAGCTGGACTAGATGATCTCTGGGGGGATTTTCTGACCTACACAATTTGGGGTGAGGTTTTATCCAGCACCTCCTGCTGCGGAGTCCTTGTGGAAGGAGACCAGCACTGTGACAAAAAGGGGCATCACTGGATGGTTATCACTTTTTCACAGAAATTTGAAACCAGCTCTTGCAGCAAGCCCAGCAAATGAGTGGTTGTAGGTCTAAATATGTGCAGTGTGTATAAAAAAAGTGATTTGTCAAGGTTAAATTGCTTGGTGTAGGGACACCATTGCCAAGGTCATACACCAAAAAAGGGGAGTTCAGTGCTTTTTGAGCCAGGAAAAGGAGGTTTGTCCTGTAATGTGACAACTGCAATCCAGCAGCACAGAGGGACAGCTTCTGGATTTTCCCCAGAGCTCTTCACCTTCAGCAACCTGGAGAAGGTCTCATTTAACAGCCATCTGCATGGTGCTACTAGATTAACCTTTTAAATTGTTATTTATGCCATAAAATAATACATTAAGGTCCTTATTTTACTTCTTTCTTCCCCCTGCCTTTTACTGTAATTTGCACCTGTGCAAACTGGGATGATTTCTTTTTAGAGTTACAAAAAAATCTCAGTTCCTCTACCAAAGATCACCGAAGTCAAAAGAAATCTTTAATGAGCTCCAGTGGAGTAGGGCCTAAACAACTGTCTGATGTACAGAGCAGAGAATTTTATTGGGCCTAGAAAAATTAATTTATGCATTTTAGATGCCTGTCTTAGCAGTTTTTTAGGATTTCCTTGTTGATTTTTGGGTCTTGTCAATATTTTGCCTTGGTTGAACCTTTCTAAAAAATGGCTCCACACCACTGGCTTCTCCCTGGAAAGCATTGTTATTTTTCTTTCACTCAGGAAAAAAGAGCAGTGTGTCTGTTGAAAATACCAGCATGACTTTCTTTCTCATCTGTCAGTTCTGTCTCATTACTCCTGGGATAATGTATTAGTCAGGAGCAAGTTCTCTCCCTGTTCTGCTATTCAACATTTATAAAATCAGAACATTAAATGACTGTGGTGTTATCCCAAAGCCTCGTTTGCTTTGGATCTCTCAATTTCAGAGGCTTTTGTGTTTGTTCTGAACTTATTTGCACAAGCCAGCATAGAGAGTTGATTCTGGGTTTATGATGCCTGCTCAGGTATTCCATGGCTGCAGCATTGGAAATTTCATTTGGCCAGACCTGGAATTGTTGTAGTAATCGCCTGCACATTTAAGTTACACGTTATTATATTTAGTAAGTAGCTATCAATGAAACAACAGAAGGTCACACACAATTTTGAAGATGAAGGGAAAATAATACCGAGATTCCCTGCTAGACAAAAGAATTGGTCTCAGCTAAATTAAATGAGCTTTTTGTGTGCTATTGGCAGCTGCAAAACAACAGGGTCAGGCATCTTGTCCATGGAAAACAACTCCTTTGCACTGGAGTTTGTAGATGGCAACATCTGTCAGGTTGGAGACAGATTATTTTCCTGAGAATTGAAACATGGTAATTACCAAGGTATTTTTTAATTTTATTTTTTAATGATGCTGTTGGGAATTTCTTAAGGCTTTTATCCATCTAAGGTGGGGGGCTCATAATTGCAATTAGATGTGCAGCAGTGGGAATTCTGCACAGGTGTCTCACTGTGGGGCTGTTGCACTTCAGCTCTGCTGAAAAGAAAATGCTCTGAAGGCACTCTTAGAACTTCTGCCCCAGTGTCTCACTAAATATTTTCCTAGAAACATCCCAGCAGTAAAAACAGGCAAAAGGAAGTTTTCCATTTAGCAAAAGAGTTCCAGAATGTAGTGTTTTAACCTCCTGTTATATTTCCATTCCCTTGCTGAGGATGGAAGGTATCTGTGCCATCTATAAATGATTCCTCTGAAGATCTTGTAAATTTGGAGTCCTTTAAATCAGAGACAGACAGGAGTCTTCTTGAACAATACTCACACCAATCATGAATGGAGGCAAGAGTTGATAGTGTTTTTATTTTTTAATTTTGGGGCTTTTTTGGGTAGAACACAGAAAGTAACAGCTCTCCAAAGTGATAATAATGTTGGTGTAAAGTTCTAAAGTCTGCTTCTGAAAAATCTTGCAAAACTGTTTAATGATAAAATCCCATCTGCTCTGCTGAAAAAGCATAATATTTGTATTAGCTGCCATTAAAATTAATATTGCATAAAAGACTTTTGAAAGAATTATTCACCTAAAATTTTTTATGGCAATTTGCCTTCCTAATCTATTTATCAGTTGCCCAATCCTTCAGGATTTTTCACCTCTTTTGCTTCGCATGGACCCTAATTCTTAGCTGAATGTGCATGAATCCCTACGGATCAGACATGTCTGCCTTTCCAGATGTTTCCAAAAACTAATTGTGAAACTGTTTTTGTTCCGAGAGAATTTGCTTAATTTGGTTGCTGACTCTGGTTCTCAGCTGCCTCGCACAGTTCTCTGTGCTCCCGAGGGATGTGAGTTGAGTGTGTAGGGTAGAGACCAAACATTTCTAAAACATACTACTGTGTGTTCTTTTCATGTAAGAGCTGATGGAAGGAGCCTCTTTCACACCCATGGATAGAGACATTTCTGTGGAAAGGTTTTTTGCTGGAGTGAGACATTCTGGTAAGTTCAGAAGAACGAAACTGCTGGGGGGAACCTGCTGGAGCAGCTCTGAGGGGAAGGACCTGGGGGTGCTGGGGGCCAAGGAGCTGTCCCTGAGGCAGCAGAGTGTCCTGGGGGTGCTGGGGCACAAGGAGCTGTCCCTGAGGCAGCAGAGTGTCCTGGGGGTGCTGGGGCACAAGGAGCTGTCCCTGAGGCAGCAGAGTGTCCTGGGGCCAAGGAGGCCGAGGGTGCCCTGGGGGCATCGGGAAGAGCCTTGGCAGCAGCTCAGGGAGGGGATCCTGCCCCTGTGCCCAGCCTGGGGCACCTCTGGAGCGCCGTGCCCAGCTCTGGATCCTCAGCACAGCAGGGCCAGGGAGCTCCTGGAGCGGGGCCGGCGGAGGCTGCGCAGCTGAGGAAGGGCCTGGAGCATCTCGGTGCCCAGGAAAGGCTGAGGGAGCTGGGGCTGCTCAGCCTGGAGAGGAGCCCCAGCTGAGAGGGGCCCTGAGCCCTGGGTGTCCCTGTGTGCAGGGAGGGCTCCGAGCAGGGCCCAGGCTCTGCTGCGGGGCCCAGCGATGGCACCAGAGCCACGGGCAGGGCCTGAGCCCAGGGAGCTGCCCCTGCACAGGAGGCAGAACTTCTGCCCTGGGCAGTGCCCAGCCCTGAGCAGATTGTGCAGAGAGGCTGTGCAGGCTCCTCCCTGGGGATATTGCAGAGCCCCATGGACACACTGCTGTGCCCTGGGCTCTGGGATGGCCCTGCTGGAGCAGGGAGGTGGCACCAGAGGAGCCCCTGGGGGCCCCTCCAGCCTCACCCAGCCTGGGGTTCTGCTGTGGGGGAGAAGCAGGACAGGAGCTGTGCGACAGTGGAAACTCACACCACTAACAAAACAAATTAAGATTCCAGAAGCTATCTAAACTATGTCCCAATTCTCTTGATCAAATTTCTCTCTGTAGGCATGGATGACTAAACATTATGCACAGAATTACATTAGGAACAAAGTTGAAGGCTGTAAGTGTTTTCACATTGGGTATCTGGGTAATTCTGCTGAATCATAATGAAATCATAAATTTTCTGATGATAAAATCTATGACTGCGTAGGCTTCATAAGTCATTAGATCCTAATAATGAGTTAGATGTTTAGCAAAATTATATTTAATCTTGAAAGCAGTTGGGATTTTTTGCTATAGATGCCTTACTTTCCCAGCAAACTTAAGAAGAATATTTAAGAAGTCTGTTTGTGATAGTGAAGAATTTGTCCTGAAAACATGGAAATGTCTATTTCAGGAGTTATTTTCTTCATACAAGTGTCAGTTTTTAATGTGCTCCTTTTTTGTTTCCCTTGAAGCACATCGTAACTCATATTTGTCCAGCTTAAAAAGGCAGCTCAGCACAAAAAAAGCATGCATATATATATATATATATATATAAAATGTATAT
>VZRS01009607.1:150892-196349 GCA_013398055.1 Ifrita kowaldi | reverse complement strand
TATATATATATATATATATATTTCCCCTTTTGAAGCTGCCTAAAAAGAAAGCCTGGAGCAGCAATCAAATGAAAAGATGCATGAATTTTAATCTGCTACCAAAGTACACCTTCAAACTTCAAGTGATAATTTATTTTTACTCAGAGGTCCAGCCAAGCATATCAAATGATGCGAGGAAATGGTAAGATAAAGCTTCTGGAAGCTCTTCTCTGTAAATGTGGGCTCGTTTCTTTCTTATGGAGTTATTTCTGGGCCAGTAATGTGGCACGTAATATGGCTTACAAATAAAGGTGATGAGGGTGCCATAAACAAAGGCCTTTTTATGAGATTCAGGAGGAGAAATTTTATTTCATTTATGGTACTACAATGCCTTGGACTGTGTAAACACTGGGATATGTATCCAGGCTGTCACTGTGTCTCCAAAGCCTAAATAAAGTCATGTCCTTAGCAAAGCAGGACGACCTCTGAGTACCTAACAACACTTCCTTAGTTCAAATTTAGGTTTAGGAGTACAGGCTAAAAATCAGCATTCAAAGACATTTGAAAATGAAGGTAACAATGTTGCTTTGGCAGTTTTTTTTTGGACTGTTTTGTTTGCCTTTTTTCACATAGATGGAATATTCAAATAGGACTTAGAGCTAGCCCAAACTGAGATGTGTATAAAATAATGTGGAGAGTTTGAAAACTCAGTAAAAAAGGTGTGTTTAGGCTTTTTCTGACACCAGACTGCGGAAATTTTCAGATCATTCATGAGCAGGGACCATTCCCAACAAGTGAGCAGCCCATGAGGGGTTGGAGCAAAGCACCAAGCAGTGGCTGCTGTGTTTTGTTGAGGCAGAGGAGAGCCCACGATGCCATGTTCCTGCGCCCGCCTAAGGGGAGGTTGCAAATCCCGCTGAGTAAATCCAGCCAGGGATTAAAGCATTGGAATCTGGTCACTGCTCTTCAGCCCACGACAGAAGGAATCTCACAAAGGAATAGCATCATCTAAGCAGTGCCTCGTGAGGTTTGGGACGATCCAGATCCTTGGCTCTCTCCTGTGGATACCGAGGAGCTTCTCTCAGGGCAGAAGCTGTGTCCTGTTCTGATTCACAAACCCAAAGCACTCCTGGGTTTCCATCTTAAGTGCTTTGATACTTGTTTTCAAGACCAGTTTTTGCAATTCTCAAAAATACACTGGGGTTTTGGTGGCTGAAGTGGGAAGACCTTGATGATTACCAATTTTATTGAGAAACTCATGTAGAACACAGACCTTCACATGAAATTAGGAATGCTGGATTTTGACAAGATGTGCCAACCCCAAACCAAAGCTGTGAGCAGTGAAATTACCATGTAAGTAGGCCATGGAAAGTTTCTTAAAGACTCTATAAATAATATTTTAAATGTGATTGACAAATTATAAAGGCAGCAATGAATTTTAATTCTGTGCAAAGAAGGGCAAATCCAAATGCTTCCTTGGATATTTTTCGCATCCAGAATCCAGAAGCATCCAGAGCATATCTAAGGTATAAATGATGCAAAAGAAGTTGCCTTTGACTTATTTTATGTAAGAAGATACAATTTTATTTGTATTAGTGGTATTTAAAAAATTTCAAGTACTTTTTAAACATCTCTAAATAGTGGTTTATACGTTACTGCATTGTTACTAAACTCAGAATTTAGTTTTTCCACTTGAGTATATTTACACAATGCAATGAATATGTTGAAATGAAGACTCTAAAGATTGATGGGTATCTGTGTCAACTTATGTGTATTTTTACTAGCTTGTTGTAATGTAGACATTAAAAATTTATTGGGTCCAGAGGGTTAAATTACAGTTTTAAAACCCAAGAGAACTCACAAGTCCAAAATCAGAGCCTGTTTACAATAAACATACAGTGCTTTTCTTTCCTTTTTGCATCAGGAGGGCTGCACATCTCAGAAGAGATTTGCCAACTACAAATAGGAAAAATATTGTATTTACTTATTAATCAAATGTAAAAAATAAAAGCAGCAGGGCTGCAGCTGAAACCTGGGGCTGTACAGACGCTTGTATGAGAACAAAACTCTTTCCTAGAAATCCCTGGATTTCTCCTTCCTTTCATACTAAGAAGAAACATAAATGTTGACAAAGATAAAACAATGTGTTATTTAAGTAATCAGAGGGGACAGAGAAACTTCAAAACTAGAAAGTTCTACATGAAAAAAAAAATTCTTCTAATGTTTGGGTTAGTCCTTAGCAGATGAAACCTTGGGAGATTTGGGTTGCACATGGATATTTCTGTGGAAAGCTGGAGTAATAGAATGTGTTTATGTGTGGTGAGGACAGTGTTAGCAACGATAATTATAAACAAAACCAGCAATGAATGCAAGAAAAATATGGGTTTGCAGTAGGTCTCTATCTCTTGGGGTTTTTTTTGCTTCTGTGGACTTCCATCTTCAGCAGCTCCATGGGCTGTCTTTGTTTCCTTATCTGTGACATGGCCATAAGGTTTAGAAGGTTGCCTTGCAAAATTTCTTGCTGACCAAGTAATGATGGAGCCAAATTTTGGGGGGTTCATGGCTCCTTACCCTCCATGATTCCTCCTGGGAGCTGGACGAGCAGTCCCAAGTTTTAAACTGGCTTTTTATCAGGGAAGAGTTTTGAATATTTAGTTTACAAGTGCGGGGGTGTGGGATCCTAAATGTTGACTGGGTGTAAAAATGTAAAGGTTTTATGCTGCTCTATGGTTTGCTTTCAAAAGCAATCTGGTGGAGATGGTTCTTAAAACATTTTTAATAACATGCAGTACTATAAGGTACAAACGAAGTGTGCTCCCTGCCAAATCATTACGTTTTGTCTTTTTGCTTTTGGCTGGATGCAATAACCTCTCTGTAGCTGAGTCCTTGTTAAATTCTGTAGTGAGTGTTTTGCCATGTAAGGAGTCCACAACTCTTAACATTGGGACCTTCAGTGAAATATAAACTTTGCTGTTGGAGCCTCATTGGCGATGGTCTTACTTTTTAATTAGATTTAACCAAGTTTGTAGGTGGCATCTTGCATGTTGAGGGCTTTTTGGTTTGAGGAGAAGGGTTAGAAGTGCAGTAAAACTAATCAGTTTTAACATCTCGTGCCAGAAACCTCTTTTAACCGAAAGCAGAAAGTATTTAAGTTGGTTTTGGTCCAAAATGAATCATGGTCTCTACAGGAAATCACAGCAGATGAGTTCTATTACAGAGTTTTCATGAGTGCCATGTGAGTTGCATGTATTAGCAGGTATTTTTCTGTAATAAATGCGATTACTGACACGAAACACAGGGCCTGGACAACTAGGGGTTCCTAACCCACTTTTCAATTAATTCATCGTCACTTTCCGCTTTCAAATATCCAAATTATCAAATGTATTTGTGAGTTTGGAAGTGTGTGGAATTATGGCATGACTTTTCATTCATGCACAGTTTTGTGCATTTCATGGGAACATGAAGCCAATACTTCTGTAATTTTTAGATAATATAAGTAGAATGACTATTTCTGCAAATGCTGCTGATTTTCTACTAAAGTGTTTGGAGTTTTTTGTGGGAGGAGGGCCCATTTCTGAAACTCTTTAAGATGCTGAGCAATTTTCTGAATAAAAAAAGTCCCTAAAAATCCTGTATAAATATGGAAAAAAAGAAAAGATTAGGTCTGGTTACCCACATTATTTACTGATCAAGATTCCATTTAGAATGTCTACAGAGTAAGATATTTTAGGCTTTATTTAGACGACAAATCCCTTTGAAGCAAATTAAGTCCATTCTTTATAGTTCTGGTATTGGGACTTAGAATCCCTTTTTATGACTCTTCCCACATATAGAAATTCTTAATGTCCTTGCTGCCTTCCTGAGCATTGCTGTGTATTTATTGTTATCAGCCCTACCCTGGCCGTTAACAGTCAGGGTAGAAGGAAATCTGTGCTCATTTGTGGAGCTACAAACACACACCAAGATGCATCTTTGTTAAAGTACCCATTTTAAGGCTGCTTGTCCATGGAAGCTCTTCAGCTAAGGCAAAAGAAATAAATGAGAGGATGATGTATTCTGAAAGTTATTGTATGTTTTTTTTCTTATAGAGGTAAGAGAACTGATGTCATGTCACAGTAAAACTTGGGGTTTGAAGCCCTTTGGCCCTGTGCCTGCTGTTGCTTTTTGACTGAGATGAGAGCAGCAATGAGCAGGACACAGTCTCGTGAAAAATATTTTTAACATTAAATTTATGTGGTTGAAACTTAATATAACTTAAAATAATTTTCTTCTAGTGAAAACCGGATTTCCTTGCCTTTCCCCACTGCTGCATCTCCTAAACAGAGAGGTGAAAGAAAAATATTAATCGACCATTCATAGCCTGAGCATGTAATGTGTAGAACAGCCAGGGAGACTCCACTACTGTGCTTAAGGGAGATGGGAAATCGCTGTCCAGAGGGAATGAAGGAGTTTGTGATGGAATTCTCTTTAAAAGGCCATGTCTGCCCTGCCCTGCTCCTCCTGGGGAGGGGAGGAACCTTGGGGTGCACCACAGCCTTTGGCTGTGGCATCCTTTGGAAAGACACACGAGGTAGGGTTAGGAGGAAGTTTATGGGCTATGCTTTGCAAGGCATTTAAATGTCCTAAATTTCAGTTCTTTCCTAAGAAGGAACACGCAGGGGTTGTGCAGAGCTCCCTGAGGTTCTGAAAGAGCCCTGCAATTCAGGGTTGTCCACGAATGTAAATCCATCGTGGCCAACGCAGGCTGTGCCAGGTAAACTGCACCTGGAGACACAGCATCCTAGGAAACACCCTGTGAGAGTTGCTGTGACACACTGTGTTCCTCAGTCTTGAAAAAACAGGAGAGGGGTTTCCTGGCTGAATTGCAGCCTCATCCCTCTGTGTGTTTAAAGAACTTATCTCCCTCACCAGAGGGGTGAGTGATGATTGACACCAACGTTTGGCAAGGCTGCTTCTGACCCAGAGTGAGGTTTTTCTCTTGAGTCACAAACAGAAGCCAGCATGATGTGCTACTACAGCTATTAAACCTTTAGCAACATTTGAATCCCAAAACCACCCTCTCAATATCACTATTGCTTGGCAAACAGTGAGACAGTGCCCTCTATAGCTGCAGGCAAGTTCCCAGAAGTTCATCCTTTTCTTGTCTGAATTAACCAGCTCTTGCCTCAACTTAGGTGTGGCCACCTCCATTTTTTCTTTTTTTTTCCCTTTCAAACTGTCTTAAACCTGTGGGTCTCTCCATGACATTAACGTGTTTGATGTTGAGAAGAGATGGGCTGTAAAAATTCTGGCATAATTTAGGGCTCCTTGGAAGTGTCTTTTGACATGTAATCAGCTGTGTCTGATGCTGAAAAGAGCAAGCTGTGCTTTAGGGACAGGTTCAAAAGGGTTGCTGTGAGAATATGGAATATGGGGCTTTCCACTTAAATGGAAGATTGGCTTCCCATTTCTATTACTTAATGGGGGCTTAAATCCTAAAACATCGGGGTTTACTCCTTTCCCGATATAATTTTTCCCTTCTTGTTAGCTAGAGAGATAGAGAATAAAAACCTAGGACACAGAAAGGACTAAAAGTGACCATTGGCTTTGTGGAGACCCTGCAGCTATGAATAGATGCCTCGTTCAAAGTAGTCCCACTGCTGTGAATTGTACATCCTACCAGGAGGAAAACAATGGGATGAAATACCAGCAGCAATAATGGAAGAGTTATTATAGGCTCTGGGGCTGTAATCCTCTGGAAAGTTTCATCACTTTGCAATGAAGCAGAGGTTTGGAGTGTGATTTTCTTTTCTAGTTGAGTTGGTTGGTTAAAAGGGTGGAAGAAATCCTGGCTGCCTACCTGTGATCCGTGTCAGGGATAGGTCATGGAAGTGCTGATTGTTCCAGAGGGCTGGAGGCTGGGATGGCTATGGAATACCGACACCCATGGGTGGGCAGGAGCAGGGAAAAGTCAGGAAAACCCTCCCCATATCCATATGTAGGACTTCTAAAACACAGAGTTTGTATTTGAAAACAGCTGTGGCTTTATATAATATTTCTTGAGGGCTCTGTGAGGTTCTCAAAAAAGATGGACCCAAGATAAAGAGAAGGAGAGAAATAGCTAAAATTAAAATCTTTGTGGTCTCAGAATATTAACTGTATAATTAGAGCCTATCAGTGACACTGATGTCAAGGGAAGGACTATAAACCATGGTAAAACAACTTAGATTTAACAGTCTTAGCTAAATTTGTTTTAAATAAACCAATGGTTTAAACACCATCAATTTTATTGAAACTGTTTTAGATAATATGTGGTGGTAAATAGTTGAAATTCTTTGGTTTATTACTATTGACGTATCAACAGGAAAAGCTGGCGTGGGTAGCTGTGTCAGCTTTGGTCTGACCCATTTGCAGCTGGTTTGTGTTATGCAGAAGCTTGTGGATCAGTCAGAAATGTGATACAAAAAGGAGGATATTTCCATGAGTAAAAAGCAGAATATGCAACATCAAAACCTGGGAACTACTCAAATATATTCCAGTACACTCTGCCTAGAGCTGGGTGCTGGTTGGAAGTTGAGATGAATATTCTGCACTCTGCACTTATCCTGAGTTATTAATAAAAGGGAATCAATACTTTCATTATTATTACTTGGCAAAAACAGTCTGGCAAACTTCTGAGTCTTTTTTGAAACTGATTACTCTGTTGCATCACCAATAAATTTTTTAGCTTCTAGAGGAGCAGGGGATTTTAAGAGGCGTCTCAGCATCTCCTGTTGATGTTCTTTGTTGATTCCCATGGCAGCCCCTTTCCTCTAAAACAACTAATACTCCTACTTATGAGATGTTTAATTATGAATTCCCCTGCGTTATAAAACACCCAAAATGTTGTGCTTAGTCCTCAGCACTAGGGAGGACCAGTTTTTTTTCTGGTTCTAATTCTCTTGCCTTATAACACGAGCTGCTAAACCTGCTGATCCAAATATCAGACTCTGTGTGGGCCTGTCCACCAAACTCCACCCAGACATGCAGGGGCCGTGGGTTTGATGCTCAGATGAATGAAATCACATTTGCTTTCATTCTCCTGTAGTATTTTTCTGCCTTTAAAAAGTTCAAACCTCAGGCTGGTCTGAAGCCATAGCAGAATTCCTGTGATTTCAGGGGAAATCTTTGCATGTAGACTTACAGAGGATATTTTAAGAAACTGTATCTCTAGTGTTGTCTGGCTTAATATAATGTTGCTCCAAGAACCACATTTTGAAAACCTTAAGTTGCCCCCTTGTATGGATGATTTGTTGGATTGGTCCTTTTTTCAGACAGGAGGAGGAGCAAACTCCTAATACTGTGTCTCTGGCTGTTTAAAATAGTTAATGTGACGGAGCTTGGGTATATGAGTTAAGGTTTTAACTTGTTCATGAATCTCGTTATGTGGTGCAAGGCTGAATGAGGATCACTGGAGAAACCCTTGTAAAATTACAGTTTGGGTTTTTTTTCTAGTTACAAAATTGAGAGCTCCTTAGATGTACATGTGATTTAGGAAGCTCTGTACCTCTCCTTTCCCATTCAAGTACACGAGGTATATTATATTATATTCTTCATGATTATAGAAATATCTCATTAGAAATAATAAAAATATCAAAGAAAAGACAAAAGCAATGAGAGTTTAAAATATGGACAACACTAAAGATCTTATTGGTTCAATTCTAGAAAAGTGATTTTTAGCAGAAGACTGCTTATTCCACTAAGCCTTGTAGGTGCAACTTTTGGGTTTCTGTCCTGCCATTTGCCATTCTTCACGGCTGAAACTCTGCTGAAACTTTAAACCAGTGTTTCTCATTCCTTACCAAGCCATGAGGGAACCTATTCTCTTCAATATTGGTTAAATCCAGTAGTTTTGTTTATAGAGGAGCGGAGAATTCTTATTACAGGAAGGTTGTAAAGAATTTGGTATGAAATGCTGCAATTAGGCAGTTGTGGAAATGAGGATGTTGGAGCATGAGAGAACAGGGGTTTGCAAGGCAGTGTCTTCTGTTATTTCTAATAGGATTTCTTAGGATTAATGGATCAGTAAAAAATGAAAACTGACAGCAAGGATGCCTCTGTGTCAAAAGCTGAACTATTCTGCAGATGCTGGTCTTGGAAATATTGTTGGTCTGCAATTGGAAGTCTCTCCCCAGCTCTCCACAGCTGAACACTGAGCAGCTCCCAAAAAGAGCATGTAGGTGATTTTTTCACTTTCACAGACAAGGATAAGATGAATCTAAGGGGTTTATTTTTGGAGTTGAAGGTGAGTCCTTGCTGAACCACAATTATGCTGCTAAATTTAGTAAGGGTGCACTAATAACATTTAGGTTATCACTGAGACGAGTCTTGGGCTGGGTTTGCCCAAATTCAGGTTTTTTGATGCAAGGAGCTGAATGTCTCAACCAATGCCAAAAGGAGGAGAGCAATGTGGAATGATGTGGAAATATGAAATGATGTGGAAATGTGGAAATCTTTTGATTGTAAAAGAGAGATTTTTTTTGTTATGTTTTTAAGGATAGAGACACAGAAGAAGGGTGGAGCTCCAGTGCAAGAAAAAGACAAGCAGTGACAGACAGAAATGCAGCAAAGCAGGAAAATGTGACTGGGGAAATGTTTACTAGTCTTGCTCCTGTTTGGAGCTGAACTGGTGTGGCTTCCTACACTCTGAACCAAAAGTGCTGCTCCCTGTGGAAGGGGTGTCCAACTTGTTCTGGAATCATCGCTCAAACTCTGACAGAAGCACCTTTTGTTTTAATAATAAATGCATGGTTAATGCTCTTGTGTTGGTCCTGAGCTAATCACACAAACATGCTGAAGTGGAGATTTTCACTGGTTGTGATGAGGATTTGTGTCCCTTTCCCTGAGGTCACAGCTGAAACAGGGGACCGGGTGCCTTCCGCCCAGTCCCAGTATCCCGGGCTGTGTGTCCTGAACAAATCACCTTTGGGCTGAGCACGGGATTTTTGCAAAGCAGACCTTTCTCCTTGATTAAATCAACACTACTTTTATCCCTTTGAAGCTTTCCATGGATATTGCTTGTGTCAGAGGGTTTAGACATTGCATTACTGCCCCAAAATATCTGCAGTGTAGCAGCTCTGAACAGTGTCAGCCTGAGAACCTGCACCAAGGAAGCACCAGCAGCAGCTGGGTTTATTCCTTAGACTGAACTGTAACTCTAAGAAACAATTTTTTTCAATTAATTTTTTTAAAGGCTTTATAAACAATTGAATTGTACTTCAAAGGTATAAACATAACATAATATACTAAAAGTAGTCCAGCTATGGAAATGACTGGTTTGGTATAAACAGGTGCATCTTTGAAATCTGAAAGGCCCAAATTTGTTGTGAAATTAAAATATTCTAAATTTCATATTAGCTAGTGAGAAACTATGGCCTGGCCTTGGCTGGCTTTACAAAGTGCTACACAAGAAATTGATGGAAGAAGGAAAATAATAGGAAAATGAAATTTCAGGAACTGCTGCTGTAGGAAGAGGTTTAGGCAATTTGTAGATAACAGTGTGTCTCTCACAATTCAGAGCCATGTGATTAAAAGTACTTTGTAATTGTCTGCTCTCTGCTAAACCCCTGCTGCTGGAGCCCACTGGAGTTTCCAGATTTTCAGGCAATTCAGATGATCCCACCACCCCAAAGTTGTAGGGTTTTTGTGCCTTCCCATTTTCCTTAAAATCAAACTAATCCAGGACACCTGCAAATAATACTTAGTCCTGATTATGAATGTATAGCCTCCCAGGTTACAACCATTTGAAAACTGTAAATAGGATTCTAGTTTTATTTTTATCATTGGGAATGGCAGAATGCTTCTTCCTGGGAGAAAAATCTGCAGTGCCTACTGTGGCAGGTATCAATTACCTCTGTATTTCAAGCTAATGAAATAAATTACACGTGGTTTATGATAAATAACCTTGTATTTCATTAAACCTTCAAATATTTTACTGTTATTCATCTAAATACCATCAAAGTTCTTTACTACATAGACTTTCCGTAGGAATTTGATTTATGCTGAGCTGCATTGTAAAAGAAAAGAAAAACAAACACAAAACCGTGCTAAACAATAGAAAGACTCCTGTTAAAAATAAAAAAAAATGGAGAGAAAACAAACCCCAAATCACCATTAGGGAGAGGTTGGTGCTCCCCAGGTTTCATGTGCAGGTGAAAATAGCCATTGAGAGCAAACTTGGTTGGATTGCATTGGTCAAATCCCACTGGGGTGGCCTTTGGAGTGTGGGGGAACTGGGCTGGTGCCAAGGCCTGGGTGATGGGGGAGCAGCAAAACTGGAACATGAGTAATTCCCCTTTCTTTTCCTCCTCGCTCATGGTAGGCAAAACACATTCCCCATTATAATTTATGAGTAATAATGTTAATTGCCAGCTCTGTGTAATTGGTATGGTTCAAATATGGGCTGTTAATTGTCGTTTGTATCAGAGTCCTGACTTCTGTGAACAGCCATAGAATGTGAGTTTTAATTACCAAGTTCCTTGCTGCCATAAATGTCCACAAGTGATTTAGGAAACGCAGGATGCCCTATCAGGTTCTGACAGGTTTTTTTTTTTTTTGCCTTGCTAGCCCTTCAGCCTGCTGGGGAAAATAACTCCAATAAAACCAAAGCAGCACCATCAAAACACGACAAACAGAGTCACAGTTACACTGCAGCTTCTGTAAAAGGGAGTTCTTTATATGGCCAAAAAATTGCAGTTAGAATGGGGTAGTGATGCCAAAACAAATCAATTAGGAAATACACATTTCTTGACTTTTAACTGGTTTCTCTGTCACAAGAAAATGGGTAGGTTTGAAAATTCATAATTTTAATGAGTGAAATATAATTCCTGGAGGAGTGGGGCTGGTTTGTTTGTTTGTTTGGCTTGGTTGGGTTTTTTGTTTTGTTTTCTTTTTTGAAATTTCATTTTTGTTTTGTTTTAATTAAATTAAACTGAATCTGTATTCAGCAAAGACAAGAGCTTCTTGTCAGTAGCAGATTTGGGGTCACTGATGGCACAGTGGGCTGCAGCTTGCAATTTGAAGGGTACATAAACCACTGGCTGTGTTCCACAGTGTGCATTGGTAAACTGCAGACTGCAGTAAAACCTCCCTGTTGCAACATAAATATGGCATGAAAGTTGATTAACCAGGTTTATGTTGTTAGCCAAGCCTGCAATCCATCTGGACTAAAAGGAAGAAAATGAAAACTAGGTTGTTCAGCAGCAAAATAGCGAGCCCGGATTAGAAAAGGCAAAGGTTTGGACATTTCAGTTCCCAGCAAGATGAGCAGTTATTTGTTCTCTCTGGTGCCTTGCCTAATTTTTTGTGAAATAACTGGAAATTGTTGAATTGAGATACTTGTCATTAAAGGAAGAGCTGTTTGTAGGTCTGAGTGGACACCTAGGAAGTGTGGTAGAGTCTTCACCTGTTTGGGGCTCGTTCTGTGTGTGCTCATGAGGAGAACTGCTCATTAGGAACATTCACTTTGAAACTAGAAAAGTTTCATCTGAGATCTTCATTCTGCTGTTTGGAGTGTCCTCACAAACATGCCCTGCGCAGCAGTCATGTTTGGAATAAACTTTTCCACTTATTGTGCTGATTTGTTTGAAATTCAACCTTGGTGTTGCAGGGACTGTATGGATCAACGTGATGACAATTAAATATTCCAGATGTTGATGGTGTTTGTACTGTGGCTATTTAGGAAAAACAGTGTCTGAAGGTAAATTTATCACCCCAAATTCAGGTATGGGAAAGGTGTGCATGTTGCTGAGGCAGCAGCTGTGCCCCCATGAATGACTGAATTTATTGTGCTTTTTCATTATATGAGCATGAAATCAGAGTTGTCTGGCTGACATGGGGCCTTGTTAGTGGCAAAATGGGCTCTGTAGGAATCCTTCCACTGGATCAGAAGCAGCCCCGCTGATTTGATTTATGTTTGCTGCATTCTGCTGGCTGTCCTTGCAAAGTTTTATCCCTAATCAATATGGGCAGAGCCCTGGCAGTGGAGCAGTTCAGGAAATGCAGGAGCCTTGTGTGGATCTGCAGAAATCCACAGGGTGCGTGGTAGATAAAGGGGAACAGTTCTCATGTCCTGAGCTCTTAAGGCTCCGTGACTTTTCCTCCCAATGAAAGACTCCTGTTTATTAACTCTGACTCCTGCAGAAGTCCCCCATCCAGGTTGAATCTGCAGCACAAAATCACTGTGTTTCTAAAGAAATATGATTTTCTGCTCCCAAATGGATACTGTCCTAACTACTTTTGTATTTATTACCTGCTTCTTCCCCCTGGTTCCCCTCCTTTTTATCACATTTAAATAGGAAGGCTCTTTTTCAATCGCTCCAGTGTGATTAAACCTAAATTTGGGGGGTGTCTCTGCTCAGCATTTCTGGTTTTGCAGCAGGTCCACTCCATATTGATGTTTGGCATGAAAAAAACCCCAAGGGAAATTGCCTTTTTTAAGTGAATATCCTATTTTTTATGGAATTGTCAGAATCCTAAATCAGTAACTGGAATCTGAGCTTATCTCCATTTATTGCTGAACAGTGAGGTAAATAATGTGCTCTTGCTTTCTTTTGAGACTCTGGAATTAAGCCTATTTATTTAAGATTTAAACTAATTATAGGTGCATAATTCTGTAACATATGAAAACAGAATCTCTCCTAAAGAGCTGATGGGGAAATAGAAGCTTAATTCAAGCCCACATGAGCTATTATTGGAATTTCAGTAGAGGAGAGACTGGTCTGAAAGTATAAAAATGGCTGGGTTTACCCCTGCCTCCTAAAGTAATATTATGAATATGAATACCTGTATTTAATCAAGCCAGCTGTGTCCTGGGAAAGTGAAACACTGGTAATTTAAAGCCAAATAGAAGAGCTCACATACTTCTGGAGATGGTGGTTCTGACATTGCAGGGTCAAGGTCAGGAGCTCTGCAGGTTGAGACACAATAACTTGTCAGGATTTACTGGTATTAATTAGGGCTTGTAAACAAAAAATTATAATGTGCACATAATTCCTTCATTTTTGTTCTGCTAATTTGTTGCTTTTAATAAGTGTGCTAAAAATAATACTATTTTTAAGGTTGATTAAAAATCAAACCTTGTATTTATTTCTTGAGAAGAACCCAGGAATTTTGTTCTCCTCTGTTTATGGAATTTATGCTGCTTTTCTGTTTGGAAGGAGGGCTGGAGTAAAACAGAGTCTCACAAAACAAACAGGAGTGGAGGATGTTTTTAGATTGTCTTGTAATTTTCGGGAGGAGTGAGAGGTAAAATTATCCACCCTAGAGAGAAAACATTTGCAGCAGGGAAATTCTGATTCAAGCCTTAACTTGGAGGCAGCTGAGAGCAGCTTTTGCAGGCAGAGTAATGGCACGTGACTGTGGTGATACAAATTTTATTTCAGGAGCACTTAAGAAGCATATGCTAATGTTTTGTGAGGGAGAATGGCTTTGGAATGTCCTTTCAAATGAGAATCCCTGCCATTGTTTAAATAGAATCTGTGTTTGCAGCGTGTCTTAATTTATGTCTTGTCAAGGGCAGATGAGACAATTCCTGTCTCTAAAGATGAGATACAGATGGCTGGAAAGAAATCCAAATAAACCAGGTGGCTCTGGTGGCATCTTTCCCCTGCCTCCTCCCTCACCTGGTGCCTCTTGTTGCACAGAACGTTTCACCTGCCCCAGCGGCTGTCACACACAGAACAAACCCAAACAAAGCCTCCACCCTGAGATTCCAACCAGCACAGAAGTGTTCTGCTGTTCCTTCATGCTTGTAAGAATTAGTCCTCCCAGATCCTGATTGTTCAAGAGCTGGAATTCAAGGGAAGGACAGCATCTGCTGGTTCAGTCCTGCTTTTCTCAGGACACGCTTGGTGCTGCTATTCACAATTCAATTGCCATCTTTGGAGGGTGGGCTCTTCCATAAATGAAGTTGTAGCTTAAGACATCAAGAATGTATGTGGGAGTGGAGTAGCAGAGCTGAGGGAAGTATTTCTGTCGTTTAAGAGTATGAGAAAGCACCTTTAGGTTGTTATAAACTGCGATTTCATTTCATAGAATGCCTAGAAAAAGTGAGGACGTGGGTTTGGGCAGGAGCTGTGTGTGAGCTCTGGCATCAGTGTAACACCAGGAGGGGGGAGACGCTCAGTGTGGGTGTATTGGGGCAGGTAGTGATGAAAAGAATTTACTGTGGTGGCAGAAAAAGGAACCACCCTTATGACCCAGGCTTTCCCATGGTCCCTGTGGGTCAGCAGACCATGCAGAAATACAGGGAATTCCTCTTCCTAAAATATATGACTTCTTTTTTTGCTACTGGCTCAGTTCATAATCTGTGTACATAGATGGAAATCTAAAACCAAGCCCAAAAAACCCCAAAATCAACATCTGCCAACATGTGGTAGGGTGGAAAATAATTTGTAGTGAAAGAAAACCCTTGGGTTTCATTTCTTTAGAATTCCTTAGGTTTTGTTTACTTTTGAAGGTGCATTCTTGGATGCAGGCAGGTTCAAGACTTCAAATTTCTAGTAGAATATCAGCAAAAATCTAAGATGAGTATTGAAATAACCTGATTTATTTTCCTGGTGATGGTACTGTTGGCACTTCGCACAGTTTTGTATTTCAGAATTATTGTCAAATGGCTTTTTCTTAAGGGTTTTGTGAGCAGTAGGATGAACTAAACCAGAATTTACCAGTGAAATCATATGGATTTCAGGGTGAGTATTCCAGAGGGTAGAAGATTAGAGCCTGACTTCTATGAGGAGAGTTAACAGCAAATGTAACACAAGACAGAGGGTGAGGAGGGAGGGTGGTGGGGGGGGAAGGACAAAGTTGTTTTGTACTTTTCAGCCACCCTTTTTATTCCGCAGCAGTTGATATTTGTGTGTAATTGTAGTATAAAAATAGTCTCCATTTTAATGAAGCTTTAGAAAATAAAAGCTCAAGTTTAAATGGCCAAACGGATACTTGGCCATGAAGCTGAACCAGCCAAAACAGTGTGATGCTTTAAACACTCTTTGGTGTTTATGCTGGACCCCAAAATTGCTGGATTGTATTTGCAACCTCATCAGAGTGACTGCAAAGCTTCCAGTGATCTTCCCTCTTCTCTTGTGGACAATACCTCAATTGCAGGGATGATGCCATGGTGGGTATTGTTAAATAAACCTAATTTTTTATTCATCATTTTAGACTTTCATATAGCAATTATTTTCCTTCCCCTTTCAGCTTCCCACATTTATACAGGTCACGGGAAAGATATCCTTATGAAATTATGTTTAACAATTGAGCTCTTAACACATTTCTGTCAAGGCTCTGAGCATATTGATGGTGACCCCCTTATTTAATAGTGATTATAATTGATTTCTCACAACTCTTAATGCCAGGCAATGATTAGAGAATGAGCTATGGCCATCTTTCTCTCGTGGTGAGATTTTTTATCAGGCAGTGTAAGATTTGAGTAGAACTGGAGGGGTGTTTTATGCTATGAAATCCTTTATGAGTATAAAAAAAAAAAGTAAAATGTGATCATTTTAAATGACTTTACTGACAAAACATTTAGTAATGAATGCTGCTGTTTGTGTTATTGCATTATCTCTAAATGCCAAGCTAGACTAACAGTGGAGAACTTGCAGTCTGGCTCCTCTTTGGCACTGCTTATTTCATATTACTTTACATTTTCCTTAATAAGGCCACTCTAATCCCTGATCAGATGCTCTCTTCTCCAAAGGGAGGGCACTCGAGAGAGGAATGGGAATGACAGAAAGATTGAATTTAACAATGCTGGGACTTTCCCTGAGGGTTTCAGAGGAATCCTGTCAGGATTACACACTGACACATGTACATATTTACATCCTGACACATTCCCGCTGCCGGGGTGGTGGATGCTGGCAAGTGAACAGGATCTTCAGCTCTGGACATGGCTTGGGAGGAAGGAATATCTCTGGATGAGGAGCCTAAAGGGGAAGCACCCATAGCCCTGTGGGAATCGCTGAGCTCTGTGTGGGACAAAGCAGTGGTGGGTTTGCTTTGCTCTTGTTCCTCAGGCCTTGCAGGGTGTGTGCACAGTTTTAATTCCATTGGAGGTTAAAAGGCTTGGTGGAGCTGGGAGTTCCCCCAGCCTGGCTGTTCCAGGTCAGTGCTGGCAGTGTGAAGCAGGCTGCTGCGTGTGACTTTAAAAATGAGGAATCAAACACTTGCAGAGTATTAAAAATGTAGAGGAGATCCAGAGCAGGAAAAACACAGAATTGTGATCTCTTCTCTTGCCCCATCACCTTCTACCCCCACAATCTATCTTATCAGTGTTTCTTTACTTTTCATTGTTTTTATCTTTTCTGGTTTTTTTCTGCATACCCCAGCTTGGCTAAATCTACTTTTCTCTCATTGCAGCTCTACCCTGTGCAGTCTGTTGCTGATTGCCATTCCTTCCAGCTAGTTCTCAATATTCAGATCCCACCTACCCACAGCAAGATCTACTTGACATGGTTATTTACAGCAGACTTTCACTTGTAAACACACAAAATTTAATTGCTTTTCTTGTTTCCTGAGCTGCCTGTTCTGTCTAGCTTTTAAGCCTAATGCCACGCTGCATCTGACAACATAAATGAGAAGGAACGGCATAAAATCTGCGGGTTTTGTTCAAAATATCCTATGGATTTGTGAAACTTTGATGTGAGTTTTCTTCTATGACTTAAAGTCTTAAGAAATAGTAATATAATTGTGTTTCCCAGCTTTTTAAAGGAAGGTGAGTATGAGGAGAGCGCTGTGGCATAGAGAACAAACTCAACATTTAGCCATTAAAAATTCACTGGCAGCATGGTAAGGAATCAGAAAGTTGCTTTTTTTCGTGTTCACTTTCCCCACTTCCTTTTTTTCACAGAAGTGAGGAAAGCTGTGCTCTCTGAACTGCTGACCTCGGTGGGACTGAAGCACTGCCGTGCTGGGGGCTCCCCAGCTTGTGAAGCAGGCCCTGACATTGATATTTATTTTTTTCTCTCCAGAGCTGGTTTGATTTTTGTCTCTGAAGTGTCCCCCCCGGGCAGTGCCGATCCTGCTGTGCCACCCCAGGGTGGGCAGGCGGCAGAGAGGGGACAGGGCCTGTCTGTCAGGGCTGGGGTGAGTTTAACCCAGCACAGGGAACAGCCTGGGAAGCCGTGCTGTAATTCCATCCCAAACTAGCTCATCGAGGAGCACTTGCTGTGTCAGATGGCCAGCAGCCTGGCTGCTGCAACCCAACCCTATCCAAAGATCTCACAACTGCTCCTGCTCAATGAACACTGATCCTCTTTAACCATCCAGTTGTTCCTCAGTTTGCTGGGATTTTAAATATGTGAATATGCACAGCCATGAAGCAAAAGGAAAAAAAAAAATCATTATTCAGTGGTGCTTCACACATCTACAGCATAAATGGGAGTTTCATCACAAAAGCATCACCTTTATCCTGCTCTCATTTTTTCATCCATGTATTTTTTTCTGTCTGCTGTTTCAATTTTAGAGACCTGATGATGAGGTAGATTCTGGGCACTTGCAAACAGGGTCTGGGCAGGGCAGTTCTCTGTCCCAGCCCTTGAGGTTTCCACTGCTGTGCTCTCAGCATGAGTGGGAGAAAGATCTAATTGGGTCCTCTGCAGAAACCAGCAACTTCATACAACATCTTATGGAGAGCGATAAAAATTTAATTCCCAGGCACTTCAAGACTATACAAGAATTTGGGTATCGCACAGCTGTGTTTTATTTGGGAACTTTTGTGATTTTTATTTTTATTTTATTTTTAAATCACTGTGGAAGTGTTGCTACAATAAAGGGCTTGGGGAACTCTCATTTCTCTTTATAACTTCACGTAGCAGGAGCTACTAAAAGAGCCAGTCTGGAGAAAGCTTTGAGGAGTCAGGGCTTCACTTGCATCTCTTTTTCTAAAAAGTCCTGAACTTGCAAGCTCCCAAAATAAAATCTGGTTTACAGGCTGTTGTCTTCTGGTACAATGATGGTCTAACCAGGGGCTGGTGGGGGAGTAAAATATTAAAAGCTTCTCCTCTATCTCCATTTATCTTTGCTTGTTTCTTGGATATGCCCAAAAATAGGCTAAAAGGGCTTTTGGATCTCCCTGTCCATATTTGTGAGCATCTTGAAATGAGAGTGTTTGAGGGATTACATGTTGAGGGGGGCCACTGTGGGATTAAACTGGAACCATTATAAACAAGCCTTCATTTTGCCCTCCTTTTGAAACTTACCTGCACCAAACAAGCATGATTTGAAAAGAATCTCCAATAGTACAAGATTTAAGTACAAATACAAATTTGAAGTGTTCAAGACTGAAGAATTACCTTTCCCAAAAGTAGAAAATAGTGCGTATTGTTCTTTTTTCCTTGGTTTCTTAATATTTTTTTCCTTTATCCAATGATAAAACTGAAGAACGCACACACTTTTTCAACAGTAGAGTGAGAACATAAAGATTTGTCCACCAGAGCTGTTAAATCAGAGAGATTTTTTAGTTCTGCTGTTATTGAGAAGTTGATTTTTTTTTTTTGCCAATGATTTGGAGTAATTAAAGACTTAAGATGTGGTAAATCCATATTATATATCTATTATATATTAACCTATATGTATCTAATGCTTTCAGAGAAATCTAATTCACAGCTGAACTTTCTGGCCCATTAAAGACTCTTTCAAATGTGCATTCCCAAGTTAAAATTGACTTTGTCAGAGCAAATAAAAATAAATGGAGAACATTTCGCTGTTCTGGATTTGTTTTGTTCCGATTTTTAAATATGTTATCCTAGTCTCACAAAGACAGTAGTTTAGTGTGGAAATTCAAGTTTTGAAGGCCCAGTTATTAGAAAAAAAATCATCATTTGATGGGTTTGGAAATCAGTTATCAGCACATGAACATCAAGGTCAACAGCAGGATGCTGAAGAAATAAAGTAAAACCTCTGCAGAGCACAGGGAATGTGGAGCTTCCTGGAATTTGCAGCATGGCTCAGGGGCAAGTGGATTACTAGGATGAATTTAGGGAATCCTGAAGATGTTCAAGGCAGTGCACAATCTGAAACAAGAGCAGAATTTAGTCTGGGTCTGGCTCATAGCTCTTCCTTTGAGCTGTTTTTCCTGCCAAGCTGCAGATGGGAACAACAACTGCAAGGAGGGAGGACAAAGCTTCATCACAATTCCTGTACCCTTAATTCAGACATGTTTGCATCTGAGACTATTATGGGGTAGGAGTTGTTTCTCCTCCTTGGGAAAAGCAGGATATTTTTTAATATACCAAAGGGGATTAAAACAAAGAAAGCACAGTGCTGCCTTGCTGAGAAATGGCTTCTAGATAAGGTCTGCTGCTCCTAGTCCTGGTGACTTATTGGGATCATATTTTCATTTGCAGTGTGTGAAGAGAATGCCGTGGAGACAAGGTGGGGTGGTTGGGCAAAAGGAAATCAGGGCTGATATGAAAAGATGTGACAAATTCAAGCAGGAGGATGTTCCTGAGTATCTATGAAGGTTGCAGAGTCAGGCTCTTTATTTGAGCTTCATCTCAATTATAGTGGCCCCTGTTTAAATAAAGGACACAGTAATATTATTTTGATGGTTTGTTCAGTGCTTAATAAAACCTGCTTCTATTCTATTAGAATTGTGTCTGTTACAGACTGAAGACTGGGAGTTATCTTCATGAATTAGCTTTTCCTTTTCATTCTCACTAATAACTCTGTCTGTGGCAGTTTGTTTCTATGGTAATGTTTGTGATGCAGCTTCTCCTTTTGTTTTAAGTGGAATTCTGGAATGCTTGTAGGGACAAACACTCTCAGAATCCCATATGAGACTTTCTGCAGGAAGATCACAAGATTTGACTCCAGAGGATGGAATAATCAGAACAGCAAAGCCATTGTCAGACGAAAATATTGTTTGACAAAATTAACAGGAAGGTCAGATAAATTTACTCAGAGTGCTTGGAGAATAAATTGATCAAAGGATGGCTTAAAGGATGACGATTTTTTCTGTCTTTATATAAACTCCTTAGAAATGCATATCCATCCCTGATTCCACAGCAGGGTTTTCTCTCGTGTACCCTGGGAGATATGAACTGAATCACCAGCCTGACACAGGGTGCAGATTAGGCTGAGAGTAGCCAGGGAGCTGTGGAAAATTTTGAAGCTAAAATTGGTTTGGAGGACAATCTTGCTTCTGCTATTTAAAGCCTGTACAGCTCCCGAGGACGAGTCCCAGGGAATGTGGGGGGACACATCTGCAGCCAGAGCTGGGTGTTCCTATAGACATAAGGGATTATTTCTCATGTAGTTTTTGAATTTCCAGCTACTGCTCAATGGAACAGTCATTGCTTGAAAGGGAATTAAAAAAATAATAAAACCCTCCAAATGGTCAAGGTAATCAGATTAGCCTTCCCCATTGCCATGAATTTGGGGGCAGTTGGATCCCTACCCTTTACAGCCCATTTTGTTCAGCTCCTGATAATTCTCCATGTTAATGTTTCAGTGTTAGAAAGTCTTTTCCTTGGAGCTCCAAGGGGCACCTGAGAAGGGCTGGAGGATTTGTACAGACACATAAGGTTTTTCAGGCCATGTATATTATTTTTTTATGTAGCTAAGGAACCTTTTAGTAGGGATTTTCACCCCTTTCTTTGCTTTTTCTTTTTCCTAAGAGTGTCAGGAAGGTATTCATCCCAACTGTGCTGTGAGATGTGACACTTCAGAGAAACAGATTCCCTTTTAGAGGGAGCTGTGGCAGAGGAGGCAACCACTGAAAAAACAGGGTTTGCCCTTAGAAATGCAGCTTCAGTGTTAAATTATGGAACAAATAACACTCCTTGATAATAAATACATCTTAGTAGCCGTGCTTTTGGGGGTTTTGCAAATGCTGAGAGTTGGTTTCATGCTAGAACACAAACAAGAGACTTATGAGCTTCCTCTGCCCCATTTTCATTAGCGCAGAGCGTTTGCGTTACACAGGAAATTCGTGGGCTGGGGCTGCCAGCTGAAATATGGGACATTAGCAACAGCCCCATTTGCATTTGCACTCCACAAACACTCTAGAGCTCAACTTAATGTTCTTATGAATTGTGGGCTGCTCTTGAGAAGCCCTTTAATGTGGCCAGGAATCTTTATATGACTTGTCGCTAATATTGGGAGGATGATGATGTTGGATAGAGGAAAGAAACTTCTTAGTGCAGCCCAGGGCATGGGTTTGATTTTGGAAATGAACAAGAACTACACATCTGCACACATGTTCATCAACCTTATTGGCACTGCTTTTCTAAGTTAGGAAGATTTAATTGTTTTTTTCCAGCAAGGATTTGAGGATGTGTATGCTGATTAAGCATCTATACACAGGGAATCTGGATTTTTAAATTTTTATTATTTTGTTTTGGTTGTTTGGTTTGTGACAATATTTTTGCGGAAAGAGTTAACTTTAAAAAGTATAAAGATAATAAGTAATACTCACACCATCCTGACAGCATCTAATTCAGAGAATACTTGATGGCTGAAACCCAAGATTCCTGATAAGCCCTAAATTGTTTTTATTCTACATCAAGATAAAATAAGCCTTTAATTTCATTTATCTGTCAGTGAAAAGGCAGATAATAAAAGCCACAGAAAGTCAATAAACCCACTGATTGAGGCTTCAAATGTTAGAATGCTGCTTCTAATTCCTGCCAGGAAGCGTGGTCATGTCCCAGCCTGTCTGCTGGGCTGCTGCTTGTCCTGGGCTTTAATTCTGCCTGGAAGTTCTCCTTGAGCTTGAAGAATTTTACAGACAAAAATGATGTCCATAACTACATTTCTAGGTTTTCTTCTTTCAAAACTGATTTTTAAAAATAGGGTTTGTTTTTGTTTTTTTTTCCACCATGGAAAATGGATTCTCAGAAAGTTCCTGAGTTATTCCTTTTAATGGGATGTCTAAAAGTCATGGACTGGGGAGGGGTTGGGGAATTAAGAGATGTTTGGGTGGGAGAAAAAAAAAAGGTAAAGTTTTTTCTCCAGTTATCTGGGAGCTAATTGGTCAACTGTTTTGTTACTGTATGTTAGACAGCAACAAAATCCAGTCTAAAATGCCAAAGATGCATTTTAGGTGATGTGTAAATAAAATAATTCTATGTGGGTTTGAGAATTTGTGTGTTAAAAGGCAGACTTGGACAAATTGGGGATCCTTCAGATACAATGTGCTTCAACAGTTCATACTTTATGTTAACCCAAGCACTTCAAATGCCAGCTACAAGAGCAGTTTAATCATAGTCATACCTGAAACTGGTTTTGGGTTGTGTTTGTTTTAAACCAAAGCAAACCCAACAGCAACAGAAAGTCCTCCACTGAAGAAGCACCATTAGAAAATGAAACAATGCTGCTAAGTGGGCCATGAAACTTGTGCAGGTGAACATGAAAGAAGAAGAATTGCCTTGAAGGCATTTTAGGGTTACAGGTATTTTAAAGAGGGTGTTTTGTATTAGGACAGGGGAAGTGAGGCATCTGTAATCAGAGAAACACACCGTGCCAGGCAGACCCCAGGGGCTCTTACAGGAGCGTGCAAAGGGGCACAGGGCAAGGGGGAATGGCTTCCCAGTGCCAGAGGGCAGGGCTGGATGGGATATTGGGAAGGAATTGTTCCCTGGGAGGGTGGGCAGGCCCTGGCACAGGGTGCCCAGAGCAGCTGTGGCTGCCCCTGGATCCCTGGCAGTGCCCAAGGCCAGGTTGGACATTGGGGCTTGGAGCAGCCTGGGACAGTGGAAGGTGTCCCTGCCCATGGCAGGGGGGGCACTGGATGGGCTTTAAGCTCACACAAACCTAATCCAAACCATTCCATGATTCTGTGATTCGGTGATTCTGGGTGAGGTTTGTTTAGAGATTGCTTTTAAAAGGTGGTGGCTCCAGCAATTCAGGGGAACCCCCCTGAGTCTCCCCTGTGCTCCTTGCTTCCTACAGGAAGGTGTCCAGGTAAGAGCCCTGAACCTGTGGGTTAAAGAAAATGCTTCCTCAGTGATAAGCAAAGCGTTGAGGCTCTGATGATCCAACACAGTTGATGGAAAACTTGAATATTTACTCTTGTTTATGCATTCTCTGAGTTTACCCAAGAGTCTGATATGTAATTAATACTGTGCTTCGTATGAGTTTGTGTTGTTCTCCATCAGCATTCAATAAATTTTTAAAGGCAAATCTTTCCTAATTGGCAGTAATGAGCCAGTGAAACTTATATTTGATTAAGAGAAGACAGAGATCCACAAGAGGTCCCTGTGCAGTTTAATCAGCAAAATTCTAGAAGAAGTTCATTGTTTCAGTTCTGAAACCTGGCAGTGCCCTGTGGGCTGCCCTGGGTGCTAAATCTGATTGGTTTGGTTTCCTTCATGTCATTCCTGACAGTTAAAAACACTCTCTAGCTCTTCAGCTAATAGTGTTCAGCGGTGGAAACCCCACATTTTTAAAGCTGCAGGGGTGAGAATCTTCCAAGTTACTCAGCCAATGGAGTTATCATGAGCTCTTCTCACCAAAGGTCATTGCCAAGCTCTGCTTATGACTGGAAATTGTTTTGCAAAGAACAGAATTTTAAACTTATGGAGCATTGTTAGACACCTTGATCTGACAAACTTTCCAAATTGTTCTGAGTTTTCCAGGATGAGATTTAAAGCTGAGGTAAGTTTTGTGGCAGATCTGCACTTGATAGCAAGTTCAAAACCCTATTTGTTTATATGGACTATGATATTCGATCACATGGACTGGGATTTAAATCAGCTGAGGTGAATTTGGTGTGGACTGTGGGGATTTACATCAGCTGAGGGTTTGGTGCAGGTGGCTAAAGATCCTTAGGTGAAGGAAGGTTCTGAGGGATGGAGTGGGGAGGAGGAAAAGCTTAACAGCTTTTAAAGTGGGTGTCTCTGGGTAAATTCTGCTTTCTTTAGCCTGAAAAATCTCAAATGTCATCTCTTCACTCTCATGGGTGAAGAAAGGAGGGTTTGGCCTTCTAGTGCTGTGGAGGAATCCTGTGTCAGCCTGAGCAAAAGTCCCCACCAGTGAGAAGGTAAGTCACCTCTGCCATGGCTTCTTTCTGTACTGCCAAGGTCAAACCAAAACCTCACACGGAAGATTGAGGCTTCACCCTGTAATTCTGGTTGAGCTTCATTCACAAAGCAGACATGGGCCATGCCGTGCCCCACTGGAAGGTTTGCAGAACAACTCAGTTGGCTTTTGATTTCCTGCCCAGAACCTTGTTCTTTATGTGCCCAGGTGGGATTCAGGAGCTCCTCTGCTGGGGTGACACACCTGGGAACAAGGTGGGATGACTGGAGGGTCCTGCCCTGTTGTCCTGAATGAAAGCTCAGATTTAGAGTTTGCATCCTGTGGAAGCTGTTGAATAATGTCCGGTAAAGTTACACATCAGTTCCTATTGGGAAATGAAGGATAACAAAGTGGTGGAAACCCAGCACAAACTGGGTTTCATGGAATCTTTTGGTATTTGAAATGTTCATGACATTTCTTCTTCAGGTTTTGAAAGCCTGGTTGTGATTAACTCCAGAACTAGCTTTATTTTATAAAAACAATACAGTTGTGATAGGAAGCTTGAATCAATATTGACTCAAAGGAAGGTGACACTTAGAGGGAATAGAATATTTACCTTTTTACCTGCAGGCTTAAATACCTAATTTAGGAGTTCTTCCTCTTGTAATTTTTATGGCTCTAAGTTGAACTGTGTGAATACTCCCTGTGTCAATCACCAACACCATTCCTTGCAATGGGAGTACTGTCAAGTAGGTGTTTTATTTCTGTGGTTCCTGATCTTTTTAATATTTCTCACACAGCAGAACCACCATATCAGCAGTACACGTTGTGTTTTCCGTGGTAATTGGGTACTGGAGGGGTAAAATTAATTTCCGTTTATACGTGGAAATAACACATAGACAAAGAAATTTCAGGTTTGTCCTTCCCTCGTGGTTCAGGCAGTATTGGCAAGGGTTTATTGGGTTCTTGGGTCTATAAATACTCCTTAATCTATATGTCCTGCTGGCGTCACTGTGCCTGTGTCACCTTTCCATCCCAATGTGAGCTCATGGCTGCTAAATTTAGTGTTTGCAATGCAGGGAGCAAAGCTGCTGCGTGGGGCAAGGGAAGAGTTATTTTTAAATGCTCTGAAAACAAACAGTGACATCTGGAGATTATGGAAACCAGGGGTTTTCAGGAGAGAAAAAGCCCCAAACAAACAGATGTTTACCAGTTCTAAGTCAACTTTCAGTTCTTCACATCCAGGTTTCTACTGCTGCTGCTGAATGCTTGTGGGGATGACCATAATGGTGGTGTCAAATTGGTAAAAGACATTTTATTTGTGGCAGAAACAATTAGCCAGTGGTGTAAAATATCTTGGGTAGCAAATCTGTGAATTCTCTGGGTTCTGTTCTCTGTGTTCTTGGCTCTGACCTGTGCAGAACAAAAAAGCTGAAACACATCTCACGTGAGAGAATGTCCAAAACCTATACAGGAGTGTGGCTCCAGTGCCAATTAAAAAAAAGAAAAAAAAACAGACTTTCCCAGAAAGTTTGCAAAAAATTTAAGCCATAATGGAGTAACCTCTCTTAGTTCATTGGAAATTTTAAGAGTCATTATTCTAGCAGGGGCAATGTCTACAAGTTCTTCATGAATTTAAGTTAGAATTATTGTACTACTTAAGTGTGGTCAGGATTGTGGAGACAGAAGTTTGTTCCTGACAATATAATTAAATAGGGGACATAATATGAAGTAGAAACAAAGGCCTTTTAACTCCCCACCCTGAATTTGGGTTTTCCTGCCAATGTCAGCCATGGTAATTTTAAAGGTAACAGTTCACTTTTTAAAAGAATAGATCAGCTTAGAATGAATAACAAAAGGGAGTGACCCTTTCCATAAATCCTTAAGTTTTGACAAGTTAATAAATTCCTTACGGTATTGGAAAAGTAAGGGTAATATTGTGCAACAACTATCTTCAAATTCTGTCTGCAGAAAGACCATAGCTTTGTATGCCTTTTGTTTGGGAATATGGAGCTGTTTGTGGGGTTGAGACGAGGAGCTCCTGTTCTGAAGAAGCTCCAGTGTTTCACTTGGTTTTTTTTTATTACTGCTTTGAATTAGAATGAAAAATATAAATATCTCATATGAGAAAATATTTAAACTACTTTTTTTTTAAAAAAAGAAGAGAATCTTCATGCCAAACTTACTGAAGAACATTTTGAAACACGCTGCATTGAACCGTTGTGTTTTCTGCTTAGAAATGTTGACAAATTCACTCATAAAAATGATTATGATGCATAATGTGGCTGACCTGAGAGAGGAGGGGAGCAGCGCTGGGCAGGGACACGCTGGGCAGGCAGCCTGCCTCTCCCTGCCAGCCTGGCTCCCAGGCAGCCTTCCAAGCCAAGCTGCCAGCCCTCCAGCCAGCCCGCCTGCTTGTCACAAGTTTTAGTGGAATAAACATTCCCAGAGAACGTTTTGATCCAGAAAATCAGCAGTTTTTGATGGCAAATTGTTCATCAGAAGAGTTTTAGCCTGCTCTATTAAGAACATAAGTCTCTGAAATTGTTAGTCTTGAATAGAAGTGTTGCCAAACAATTGAATGTAATAGCCTTCACTGCCTGGAAGGCTCGCTCACTTTGTCTCTGTAATAGCTCTTGGTTTTCTTTTAACACCCCCTGGAAAGGAGTAAAAGTTAATTAAAGTGGGTATTTTTCTGTGTTTGCAGTCTGTTGCCATTGAAACAAGTGTGGACAGGGTTCAATGAAGTGGAGTTCAGAGTTAGCTGAACTTGGAGGTGTCAGGAAAACAGCTGTGTTTTGCAGCATGGATTATCAGCCTAATTAGTTTGGAGGAGGAAAAAAAATATACATTTCTTAAAAGTAAAATGTTAGAATATGTTTCATTGATAGTCCTAACATTTTCGGTAGTAATTTCTATATAAAGCCATTGAACTAATTAAAATTTTGTTCAGATCTGGGTGCAGCTCCCTCTGTTAGAACCCTTCTCTGTCGGCAGAAGTGCAGAAGAGAGGGTCAGCGGGAATCAGGGGAGCATCACTTTTTAGGGTACATCCAGCCACATTTGCCAGATGAGCCAAACCCAGCTCCTGCGTGTTCAGCTTTGAAGAGAAGGGACTTTTGCCAGTGTGGGCTGCAGTGTCCTGAGCAGCTCTGCAGATCCTGGGGTGATCCCTGTGTGAGGCGCTGCCCGGCGGTCCCACAGCCCGGTCCTGGAGCGGGGGTGGAGGAGAGGTGGGTGCGGGATGTGCTGGGAGCAGCTCAAGGTGTGCCAGGTGTGTGAGGGAGCCCCTGGAAGCTGTTCCTGTGCAGTCCCAGCCCTGGGCTTGTGCTTTCCCGTGCCTTGGCCTCAAACACCAAGCTCTGTTTGCCAAGGGCTCCTGCCCATCTTTGAATCACCAGTTTCCTACCCAAACCTCTTTTGCATTCTTGTTGTTTTCCTTTCTTCTCCGTTCCCACCCGCGCCATTGTGGTGCCATCTGTTTTCTAGGTGGGGAAGATCCGTTTCAGGCCACTTACACTGATGGCAGTGCCAAATTTACATTCACTGAAAACTCTTTCGTGCAGAGGAAATTTGCATAAGAATACTTGAACCCAAATTTTTGTCTAATCAACAGCAGTGAGGACTGGACTCACAGCAGTGTGCTGGGTTCTGATGAATTGTTCTGTCGGGACTTTTGCTGTTATGAATCCCACTCAGAGAACAGAAATGCGGCAATAATAGCACACATATCCACCTGAGTGCTCTCTGTGTTTGCCATTGCAGACATTCACGTTTAAATTCTGAAATTTTGATCAGGACATCAGCCATGCTCGATCTCAGTCTTAAAACCGTCTGACAGATTTTGATGTAGAAAAAGACTTAAGAGTGTTTTATACTCTAATAAATAATAAGCCCTCTTTCCCCTCCTTATGTATTCCTCTCCTTCACAAACTTGGATGTGCAACTTTGATTAGGTATCAAAAAAATACAGGGCACTTCATTTTGGCAGATTTTGAAAAATCTCATCAGTTTTCAGGGAACAAGATGCCCTTATCTGCTCAGCAGGTCTGAGACTGAAGACAACTTCAATCAGACCTGGTTTTCATAGCAAAAAGCTCTCACTGCCTTTCCTTCAGGATGTCCTCTGACTCATCAGCACCTGAGAGGTTTGGATCCAGGAGAAAGGGGTAAAAAATAGGAATTCATAAACTCTTCAATAGGAGCACACAGAACTTTGGCTTGGTTGGGCAAAGAGGAGGAACTGAGGAGGATGAAGGTCAATGTGTTTTTACCATAAAAACCCTCACCGTTCATCAGGACACTGAAGGGAGAGCAAGGCAGCTCGGTGTATGGGATTAAACTTCTTTCCTTTCCTACTCTCAGATCTGCTGTGGAAAATTCCATCCCAGAATTTTTCCTCATCTCTGGGTCTCTGACAGGAAACAATTGCCATTCCAGTTCCATAAACAGTAAGATTCCATAGAGTGTCCAAGGGCTCTGAAGGAGAATGAGCCTGATGAAAATGAGAAGGTGCATCAGTGAAACAACCAGAGACGGCAGCATCTGAAAGCTCTGCTTTCCCTCCACAATGTCAGCTCCTAAACTGTTCATGAAAAATCCTGTAATGTAACTGAAAACTCTTTGTAAGGAAAGATTTCAGCATAAGGAGGAGCCTGCTCACAGCAGCAGAGGTGATGGACCAGACACTTTGTCATTTCTCATTGTGCTGTTGGAGCAGCTTCTCTCTGAGTTATACTTTGCCTTGTTTGTTCCCCCTGTCTTCGATTGCCATTGATTCACAATGGAAAAGGGAAGAGAAATCAGGCAAAAGGGCTCCAAGCTGGTGTGTGTGTGTCTTTAAAGAGGTTGTATTTATGTGAGCAAGTGTGAAATAGGGTTTTTTTTCCCTTACACATGGTTTTATTTAATATTGGAGAGACTGTTGAGTGGGAATGGCAAGAGCTGCTTTGCTGCACTGTTCAAATCCTGAGGCAGGAGCACGAGGTGGGAATTCCACCTTCTTCCTACAGGTGGGAATTCCGTGTTTTTCCTACAGGAAGCCAGATGCTGCTTTCAGAAGTAGAAACTTTCACAAGGAAGATGTATTGACATTTCAATTATTACCCAGCTAAGCTCTCCTAGGGCAGCAAACAGCAGATATTATTTATAAACCTTTTAATGGAAATAACTGGAGCCACTTCATTATTTCAATGAGCTCTTAAAATGTTGATGAGTACTGTGGTGTTTTTACATAATAATACCATTAAAAATTATTGCTTTTGTGCATGCTTTTGTGAGAATGCATTTATTTGGCATTGTTAAAACCATTTAAAATTTTTCAGAAGTTCAGCATCGGAACACCAGATAATGGGAAAGTTTTAAGCCTTATTGACATAAGAATAAAACCTTTAGGAAGTCATAAGGATAACAAACCCAAACCTACTTTGTTCAGGTGCCATTCAATTGAAATCAAATTCCTATTATCAAAATAATTAAAATTCCTATTATCAAAATAATTAAAATTCTTATGATATGAAGAATTTCACTCAAAGATTTCTTACCAAAAGAAATATTGAGTGAATCAACCCTGAGCATCTTATTGAGCAGCTCTGGCTGGAAGTATTTGTGTGTCAATAATTAGCATCTGATAAGGAGAGCAAGAAATGTCTCAGTATTTTAATGACACGGGCTTGGGGAAGATATCGATTAATCTCTGCTCACGTGCAGATTTCAGACCACTTGAAAGGCCAATCGAAGGGGTTTTTTCCTAGAGTCACTTCAGAAGTCTGGGATCACTGAGGTCAAGCAAGAAGATTTAGTGGTGACAACAGAAGTCAGGAATTGGTTGTATCTTCTGTTTGAGTCATCTGCTATTGAAAGGAAGAGACCAGCAAAGCATGAGTGGAAAAGGAATTGCAGAGTTAAAAATTTAAATTTATAGTTAAATGAGATATTGGAATATTCTTGGAGCTTTTGAGTTGAGGATCAGCATTTGTTGTTTTTGTATTTGTGTATCTCTGTTTATCTACATCCTTATCAGCTGGTCCAAGCTTTTGTAGGGCCTAACTTAATTTCAGATGTTTAGCAGAGCTAAGACTCTCCTGAACCAGCCAGCATCAGTTTAAGGAACAAATGTCTCCTTATATTTTGTGTGATATAAATTTTTGATCCCCTGTATTTGTAGTTGGGGTTAGGACGACTTTAAAATAAAGAAATAATGCAGCTCAAGGTGTTTTTTCAGGACAGAATAATGTTCTTAAGAGACGTTGCTTTCATTTATTATTATTCATTGGTAATAGGAAAACATAGAGCATTATAGATAAAGGGTGCATGATAACCTTGTGTACCAGCCTGTGCTGGTACCCCGAGACACATGAATGCAAGGATCTCACTCCTGTTGATCCAGATGTTCCACGTTGCCTCTTTCCTGGTTTCTGCAGTGCTTCTTTTGGAGGTACAATAGGCAGTTCTGTTTCACAAGCACTGGCACATTGTTTGTTTGTTAGATGGCTGCTCTGCTTTTGTCAAAGTGGAGTAAAAGTGCAAAAATTCACCTATGAAACCACTCACGGTTGCACTTAAACAAGGGGGATGAGGAAGGATAACACCCCCCAATCCTTTCTGCCCGTGCTAGAATACGGATTTCCACAAAGAATAGTAGAAAAATTCTGGAATTTACCTCATTTCTAACAAATGTGTTAGAAGTCCATTCTGTTCTGCAGGGCACAGTCCTTGAAAAAGCTCAGTGAGGATACAGTGGCATCAAACAACGCGGTTTTGGTCTTCTGGGCTGTAACTGAGGATTAGCAAAACTAAAACTCACATGTATAGGTTGCTATTCCTCCTTTGTAGAGCATTTAATGCCAGACTATTAGGAGCACAGAGAAATACAAGGTGAGAGGTGTGGAAAATAAGGCTGGCTTCTATTTGATTCCCAAAGAATGCTAAGGAGTTTCTCTAGAAAAGTGAATTTCAATCAAATCTCCTGAGATAATCCCTGTGGCTACAGTTGTGCTCCAAGTTGAGTTAGATGATATTGTAAATTTGGAATGGATCCCAAAGAAAGGATTATCCACTGATATCCTTTCCTGTTGAGATGCACCCACAGTGCTGAGGCTCCATGTAGAGGATGGGATGTTTTCAGAATATCCTCCCTCACCAAAATTTGTCACTGCCTTTTCCTCAGGATTTTAAATGCCTTCTTCCTGAGTGTCTGAACTTACCACAGCACTGTGACAGAAGAGAAAATACAATCAGGAAAGCAAATAATTGTACCAGTGATGCTGTTATGCTTCAAGATTAGGTGATACAAATGGAATTTACCTCTCATCCTAATAATGTTTAGAAAATTTTCAGGAGCTGCTAAGATAAAATATCATTTTTTATTTATTTTGTCAAATGATCCAGGTCTTAGGTAAACATAGTCTTCAATGGAGGTTGTTCAAGTTAGAAATGGATGAAAGCCTCAAGATAAATGAAAGCAGAATGCAGGCCTGGTGATTTGTCACTGAGCAGAATAGAATTAATTCAGGTTTACCTGGTTAGTATGACAATGAGAATTAAAATTCAGATCAGTATTAAGAACAGTATTTAGCAATGTTCAGGTACTGTAAAGCTTCCATCTGTTCCAAGAGCTGTCTGAATTTTCTCAGCATTACCAAGTTATCCCCATGTAAATGCTTATTAAAAATAAAGGCAGTTGGGTGTTTGCATGGCCACAGCTTGCACAGTGGAAGGAAAGAGCCAAAGGAATAAATGCCTCTTTGTTCCAACATTTTCTTTCAAAAGTAAACTTTTAGCTATACTTGTGCAGAGTTGTGCAGAACTGGGTGCATTGTGGAGCCCAGTCAATGGGCAGTTGTTGAAACACCCTTTAATATCTTTAACAAGGATTTTGTACAGAGTGCAGGGCTTGTGTTCAAGACTAAATTTTTGCACTCACCCAGAGTAGTGAATAGGCTGTTGTTCTTTACATTATTATCCTTATTATGCTGCTTTAATCACAGGATGCTGTTGTTGGGTTTCCAGTGTGAAGTGTGACCTCAGAATGCACAGGCTGCTGCTGTGCAGTCATTACAGAGCTGCACACAAATAGACTTTCCTGCTTTAATCCCTGTTTGAAGGTGGCTTTGGTGAAATCCCTGTTATACCAGGTATTAGTCTGAAAACAAATCTCTAAATAAAGTATCTACTCACTATCTAAGAATTATTGCTCTTTTCTTGGTGCTTGTTACTCATTATGTGTACGTAGAATAATGTCACATTTCAAAGTGATGCTGAGCTTCACGCAGCTCTGTGGAAGGCAGTGAGATCATTATTTCTGCTCTGCAGCTGGTGTCTGGAACTTGCAGACTAAAGCAGCCCCTTGCTTCTCTTTCCAGCCAATCTTTGGTGCATTCCCTTACCAAGTGGGCCTTTGATTCACGAATTCAGAGGACAAAACAGGTTAGGCACTATAAGTTATATGGAGAAGAAACTGAAATGAATGAAAGTTTGTTTTTTTCAAGTCAGAGCTGGAATTGTTTGTGCTACAGGTTCCACTCTGCCCTAAATCCAAAGCAAATGTCTTGCTAAAATCTGGTTTTTGGTTTATGTAAGACACAGCATCCTTCACACAGCGAAGCTACCACGAGCACATTTCCTCTCTTTGGTGATCCCTCGCATCATTTCTTCCCCTGTGGATTTTTTCTATTCACACCTTTTCCCTTTTTCTTCTTCTCAGTTGCATTTCTCATTTGATGGCTGAATTGGCCCCACCAGGCTTTAGCAAATCCCTGTGTTTAATAAAACAATTGTCACCATCCTCCACGCAAAGCCCTTCCTATCCCAACACCAAAAGCCGTGCTTGACTCATCAGAGAAGGAGGAAAATTTGCAAGGAATAAAAGATTGAGGCTGCCTGCTTGGTGGGACTTTACTTAATTAACCTAATTGAAATTACAAGTGTTGCTAATGAGACAAAAATAGGCCAACAAATAAATTATTTCCATTACATGTCATTTGAAAATAATTAGCAAAAGATAAACATTAGGTTCAGTGACCGGATTTGGCCTCTAGTTCTCTGTGCTGCTCTTCAGCACGGGGGACTTTGTGGTGTGTAAATGAAATTAGAAGCTGCAGCTCTGTAGCAATGTAATGTGGCCTTCTATAAATCCCTGGTAAGCTCTGACAGCAATATCCAGGTTAGTACACAGACCTTGAGTGAAAGGGAGGGATTTGCAGTACAGCCACAGGAGGGTGAGAATTTATTGAGCACTACCTTAAAAAAAAAGGGGGGGATGTTTATCAAAAAATGAGGACAAACATGTACATTATTTTGCAAATATTACTTTGATCTCTATAGCAAAGCGCTTCTATGGCTGCATGTGTGTGAATTTGCCTCTTCTGAAGAAATGAAATCTAAATCCTGGTAAATTAATGGATTCCAAAAGCATCAGGTGAAAACATCTGTAGCAGAACAGGGGCTCTGTGTTTGGAGCTCGCAGTCAGGTTTCTGTACCATTAAATCACGGCTGTTTAGAGAGGAAAGTTTCAAATTGACACCCTGGAGTCTGGGCCATGAGGAAAGTTCTGCACAGGAGATTAGTATGAAAAATGACTGCAGGATTCAACTTGAGTTTCTTTGGTTAATTTTGTAGCAGAGAGGAAGTTTATTCCCTGTACAGTCGAAGGCCTTGCCAGGAAGAGAACTAACAAAAATATGTATTTTTACATTTTCTTTGAAATGTTCTATATAGAACATGAAATCTTCAAGCAAATGAACTTTACATGTGCTTAAACTGCTTCAAAAGCCACTTCTAACTCTTTAAACCCCACCAAATTAATGTAATTTGTTACAGTGCAAGGTGGTTTTCAGATTTGTCCTCAAAACCTGAATTTTTCTACTAGATAGCAAAGACCATTCCTTCCTTATTTATCCTTTTTAAGTTCATCATTTATGGTAGTGTCCATTTTTGGCTATAAGATTTAAGCCACATTTTAAGTTTTAAGTCTTGCAGTGGGAGGGGATGAAACCCCCCAAACCAACCCACCTTCCCCCACAGCTCCTGTGGCCTGAGGGTGCTGAAGGGGTTTCTGGGCTTGCTGGTGTCACCACAATTTTCTGGCTGGCATTTGACGGAATTTTCATCTTATTTCAAAGATCTTGTTTTCCTGGGGAATTTAGGTTATCCCAGGTCTGTGGGCAGACTGATTTAATAATGGCAGGAATAACTTATATTGTTGTTGCTGTTTATTTTGCTTCTCTGCTACTTTGGGGTCGGAGGGATGGTGCTGATGGCCACACCCACAGCTCTCTGATGCCTTTGCATCCTTTGGGAGCTCAGGATTCCAGTGGGAGATTCCTGTACCTCCCTACCTGGAGCTAAAGTCATTGTGTTGCTTAATTTGGTGCCCCTGTGCGGGACAGCAGCCTTTGGAGCTTCCAGCTGAGGGCATCCTTTGCTCCATCTATATTTGCAATCAATGCATTTCTTCAGAGGTATTTATTTCATGGGAAAGAAAACTATCCTGTGATCCTTGAACTCAGGCAGGGATTGCTGTTCTTGCAGTGTGGCTTGGAGAAATTCCTGGGAGTGTTGCTGGCTGAGCTGCCCTTGTGCTGTAGGAGCTGGCAGCAGACACCTGTGGGCAAAGGACTTGTTCTTTGCTGCTTGTGTGGCAAAACTTCTTTGAAATTTGGGAGGGACAGGCTGTGTCCATTGAAATCCCCTCTGGTGCTGGGAATCCCAGGCAAATCTGCCAGCCTGAAAGGAAAGCCCCTGTCTGTCAGGGGATCCTGGGCTCTCTGAGGAAAGGCAGCCAGGCACCCATCACACTTTGCAAACAAAATCACCATCACAGCAGAAATCTAAAGTTCTCCTTTCTGACTCCAGGCTGATGGTTCTGCTCCAGACAAAACCCAACACCTTCTGTGGACCACTTTGCCAACGAGTTCATGACTTACTAGGATGGAAAACAATACTTTATTCAAAATAATTGAGCTCTCCCTTTACATAAAACTTTTGGTTATTTACCATCAGTAAAATCTGAACATTTTCGGCAGGTGGTTTTCAGGGCCATCACACTTGCCTAGCTCTGATAGCTCACATTTACCCCCACAGACTCTCTCACACATTTGGCTGATGTCCCATGTGCTGCCCTGGTCTGGCTGTCAGGAAGTCAAGGTTGATTTTCTGCCCAGCCTGAGCTGCTTTGCCGGAGAAGAGGAGTCACAGGAATCATCAGCTGGCTTTTGCTCTTGTCCCAAACTGTACTTGCAAGCTGATTCACTGGCACGTTGCTCTGAACATCGATTTATTGAGTCCTTTGCAGGACCCAGACCTATTAGATAAACAAGGCTTTCAAAGCTAATAGGTCAATAAATAGTCAGCAAGTGAATTCTTTATTTATTCCAAGGTTGAATGCTTGTCTTAGTGGCTCTCCGAGGAAAACAGAGCCTCTTCAAACAAAAAAAAATCTCTCATAAAAGGACAGATAATCATCCTGCCGTGCCACAGGGAAATCCAGGCTTGTTTGTGTGTGGGATTGAGCTGAGGTGCTGCATGGGAAGATAAGAGTGGGAACAGGCACTGCCATGAGGTGGGAATTGTGCAGGGGACGATGGAGGGAGCAGGTACCCAGCACCAAACCAGCACTGGAGCCCCTTCCTCCCCCTCAAAACACGTGAGCAAAGAGAGCAGATTGAGTGACTGAATGTTAACAAAACAAAGCCCTTAAAACTAATTGCATTTTTCATATTGTGATTCATTTCAATTTCATGAGTCTCAAAACACCACTTCTCAAGTGATTAATGTTTTCTCCATTGATTGCAACTGCGCTTGAGTGAAGGTCTTTCTTCATAGTTTTAAACAAAGAAATGTTTTAAGGGTCACAAGATTAATGGCCTGACATTGAGGAGCCTTTCCACAGCTATACAGGAGAGCAGGTGGGTTGTAAAAACAAACCCAGTCATAGGTGATGTAAAACCCAAAATTATAATCCACCTTTGGATATAAAACTTACCTCATGTGATACCATTTCTAGGTAGTTTTTTCCACTCTTACTGCCCTGCAATCTTTTTAATGTTTTTTTTTATCTCCTAGACTTTTCCTCCCTCTTTTGTACTCTTTACTTGTGAATTTTTTTTCTTTTTGCCTCATCGCTGTATTTGAGTAAATGAAGGGATAATAAATAAATAAGCTTCAAAAAAGTGTGAAGGTCTTCCCTCATTAACACTGGCAAGTTAGCAACAGAATTTGGCTCACGTTGTCTAAATGTAAGGAAATGATGTAGTTTACCACCTAAAAAAATCCCCAAATCCTCTCAAAACACCCAGCATAGCTGAAGGGTCCCCGTGTTAATTAACAGCCCTGTGTACACTCATTTATTGGGTTTTTTTTAGCTGTAGTTTCTTTATGTCAGTGGTAGTTGGGGTCAGCGTGTGAGGAGGTTTGGCTGCCTGGATTCACAGGGGATGGAGGGGACAATTTGTGGGCTGGAAAGACACCCCCACCCTCAGGCAGAGCTTTCCATCCTGACCCACCCCAATCCCTCCAGGCATTCTGTGCCTCAGTTTATCCATTTTTACTGACGCACAGGATATCTTTGTGAGATAATTTAAGAGTTCTTCACCCATGCCCTGGTGAGCTGGTGAGAAATTTACATATCTTAAGTGCATTAAAATGCCGTTTGTTTTGTACTTTGCAGTCTGTTCACCTGCAATTTGATTTAAAAATGGACAAGGAGTCCCTTTAAGGGACTGCAGCCCTCTGAAGGTGAGGTTATGTTTTCACAGTGAGAATCGTTCTGAGCAGACTGGACGCTCTGGGAAGCTGGGCAGGGACCCCAGGCCTTGCTCACCTGTGGTAGGTGTTGCTGTTACATTTTTAGGCCTAAACTTTCTCACTTTTTTCCTTGATTGTCTGATAGAAGAGAAAATTCCAAGCTGCCTCACTTGTACCCGTAGCCCGTGAAAGAATTTAGCTGTGCTACCATGGAAATGCTATTTTTTGGTTTTAGTAAGATATTTGAATTAATTAATGTCTGCTTTTCTTCTGGACTCCAGCCTTGAGCAAGGAGGGTTCCATCAGAATTTGTGCTTTCTCAGATGTGATCTTTCTTCCTAGGATGACGTCTGGTTTGCAGCTGTTTCCATGCCAGTGCCACTGTTCCCTGTCACCATTTATGAACCAAAGGCTGTGTTTAGACAGGCTCAGCAAAACCTCAGAGGGACAGGACAACCCTGAAGTTCTCATGGTGCAGAGCTGCTTCTGCCCTGGATGAGATGTAGGGTGAGAAGAAGCTGGAATCTGTAGAGAATATAGATACTTTTATAGGTGCTTGGGATTTTTTTAATACCAGGAGAAAATAAACACTTTGTGATCACTGGCACAAAACTGTGAAAGGTGCAGTAGGTGCTATTAAAAGCCTTTTAACAAAGAAAAATATGTTCTGGAATATTCTTCATCAGTAGGATGCTCATCAGTTCTGGGTTTGCAGTAGATTAGACTTTTAAGATGATTATTTGTAGATAAAATTCATTAAGGTACTCAACTTTGAAATATTGCTTTGTGTACTCTCTTTATTCTCTACACATTTTATGGAAGAGTATTTAAGATGTTGGCTATTGAAGTTTTTTGCTTTCAAGAGAAAAAATAAATGGGTCTGAAAAATGTGGGGTAACCAAGAATAACAAATCTTTACATTTCCAGAATAAAAATAAAAAAAACAATTAAAATATTAATCTGAGAAGTCATGTTGGTGTTTGAATTCAGGGTTTTTGCAGTGATTCTAGTTTGGGCTTCAGCACTCTCAGAGATGTCTGACTGTGTCTGGAATCCAGCACATGAATTCAAAGCTTTTGGAAACAATTGTTTCACTGCAATTAGCAACTGCACTCAGCTGAGATGGCAACACGCTGAAAAATTAATTGAGAATCTAACCTTCAGATGGAAAATGCATAGGACACACTTTATTATAACCAGCTTACACAGTCACCCATGCCTTTAGAGATAATTTGAGTTTCTTGCTGTTCTACTTCTGACCAATTTAAACAAAAGCAGCACTGACTCAGTGTCTGCTGTCCTGTGTGAGGGGCAGGTTCTGAGGCTGCTGCCTCTGCTGAGTGGATGAGGAACGAGATTAACAGCAAAGGCTCCTCTTCGCAGCTCTCAGAACAAAAGCTAATCAGCACTCCCATAAAAGTTTAAAATTGTTATATCCTTTAATTTTGCATATTGTTAGCTGCGAGCTGATCCTTATTGTTTGTTTTATTTTCATCTGTCAGAAGCAGTGCCAAAATGTATTTTGTCTGCCTCGAGTCGGTGCAATTAATCCTTGGCTGGAACGATCCCTGAGGTTTGTGTTTGATTAAATGATCTGATCTGGTGGTGCATATTCCACAGCCATTGCCCACCAGAAAACATCAGCTGCTATCTACATCTTGTAATAACTCTCTTCAAGTAAAATACACTGACTTAATTTTTTTAAGCTTGTATGGAAGGGAGGAATGAACAATGGAATATTTGAACACAGAAATATAATTCTTGGTGTATTTTGGGCTGTTTTTGTACATTTCTTCATATGTTTGTGGACTTTAAAAAAAAAATCAAAACCAATAAACCCCCAAACATCTACCAAGACCCCCAAATTACACTTGTTTTAAGAGGATTTTATGATATTTTATATTAAAGGATCACTAATATTCAAATTGACTTAAATTTATTGACTTAAATTACCAAAGTAATACACATTGATATCTCTTGACCACTGAATCAGCATGTCATCGAAGTCCTTGACATGGCACTAAAAAACCTCATAGAAACTATGATAATTTCCAGTGTTCTTGTTCACAGAATTAGAACTATTTTAAAGGGATAAACCCACAGCATTTAGAGAATTTCCCCACATTTATAAGCTTTTCACACCTTGTATTTTTCTCACAGCTGTGAAATTTGCGTTCTTTGTTAAGGTCCACTTTTGAGCTGAAATCTTTAGGTGCTTATAAACTGTAAGAAAAATTACATTAAACAAACATCTTCTACTTTCTTTTACAAATATGAGGAGGCATTTTGAAAAACCTGTAATTCTGAAGTTTTCTATCAAATCTGGCTCCAAACCAGAGTTTCCAGCTGTCTTGATTCCAGTCCTAGCATTTTTGGAATGCACATTGAAGCTTCAAGGCAGGCTCTAGGTGGAGTCCTAGAGAGGGACAAAAGCCTGATAAGCACAACTTCAGTCCCCGGGCAGGCGTTCATCTAAAGAATAAAGTCACTGAGCAGAGGAATGAATGTGGTCTGTTAGGACAAGTTTGCTTCTGTTGGAAGAAATTCTCTCCTGTGGCTGCTGGAGTTGCATGAAGATATCAGTAAAGGAAAGAATAAAAAGGATTCAGTGGGCATGTAACATATCTGCATTTTTAAAAAGGCTGTGAGTTCATGCACCAGAGGTTGAATAAAAGTCAAAAAATCTGTTGCTCCCAACTTAGATGAAACAATGACTGCAATGGTCACTGCTTGGTTTGGGAAGAGTCCATGTCCTGCTGCCAGAGATTGTCTCATGCCAGATGATGATTAAAGAAGTGTTTGGGCTGGAAGGGACCTTAAAGCCTATCCAATCCCACCCCTGCCATGGGCAGGGACACCTTCCACTGTCCCAGGCTGCTCCAAGCCCCAATGTCCAGCCTGGCCTTGGGCACTGCCAGGGATCCAGGGGCAGCCACAGCTGTTCTGGGCACCCTGTGCCAGGGCCTGCCCACCCTCCCAGGGCACAATTCCTTCCCAATATCCCATCCAGCCCTGCCCTCTGGCACTGGGAAATGATGGATTTTTTTTTTTCCCCTGATGATCTGGGGACTGAAGTAAACTCCAAATTTTTAGGTGACACAAAACTCCTTTGAGCCATCCAATACTTTATAAGTGACAAGAAAACCCAGAGGAGCTCAGGGAAGGGAGCAGGAATAGGGGAGAGCTGCAGTGGACACGAGTTTGGGTAATGGATCGAGAGGATAACAGTCCCCCTTAAGCTTCCTTGGAGCAATCACAGCTTAGAAAGAGCTGCATTGGAGTCACTGCCCATTTTCCAAAATCAGTCAATACTGAGTGGCAGCCAAAAATCTCAGCTGAGTGTCAGGGACCCCGGGAAGGGGAGGGAGAGCACAGAGGGCTCCATTCTGCCATAAGGCTTTGGTGCTCTCACATCTTGTGTCTGTTGTGTTTCCCCTTTCCCTAACCCTGCACTGCCATGGAAATCCCAACATTTAGGGTTGCAGTGTCCTTTCTATGGGTGCCCTGTTCATAATTTGTCACTGTTTGATTCCTTCTGTGGGGCGCTGCACCCATGTGTTCCTCCTTCCGAATCCCGATGGATCTGTGTTCCCACCGTGCCTTTTCCACATTCCAGGCAGCTCTTACACAATGTGCCTGGGTGTTTTCACAGGCTCTAGAGGTCTTTGGAATATGAGTTCAATCTCTGGTTTGTTTGTTTGGGGTTTTTTTAGAATTAATTTAAATTATTAGGAATTCTGTGCATGACAAATTAGGCAATTGCAGCTACGTTAATAAACCGAGTTTCAAGGTATTTTGCACAATCTGTTTCAGAGTAATGAACAAGTAAATAAAATGTCCCTATAGTGAATAAACCCATATATTTTTCCAAATCTCCTCTACTAAAATGACTTTTTCAATTAGTTTCAAATTACACTGTTCTCCACCCAGGTAACTGGGAGCCCAGGGCTAAATATTCCCAATGTCAGGGCACTGGGAGAACCCCAGTCCTAATTTGAAATAATGCTGATGGGTGCAGTGAGGCTGCAAAGGTAAAAGTGAGTTTGAATTTATCCCATTCCATGGATATTCTTTATTTTCTCCTGTGCACCTTCCCTGTCACAGAAACACTGGCAGTGTTGGTTTGCACTGATTTAATTAATCTCTCTTCAAACGAAACTGGGCTGTTTTTTCATCTTTTGCAGGAGTGATTGTTAACTATGGGGAAATTGTCACAAGCAGTAGGTCAATTAATTACTCCATTTTTAAGCTCCCCCTTGTAAAACAGCAATTAATTTAACTGCATTTTGGTGGATTTTGTTCTCCAGACTTATCCACTTGAAATCACTGTAATTCTGGGCAGATAACACTGCTTTATTGTATGTGACAGTTTTTCAGAAGTTCATCTTTTCTTCTTTAATGAATGCTGGGACTGAGTTTGTTTATAATTATCTGTGGCACCTTTTTATTATTAGCAGAATGAGAAAGCAGTAAACCTGGAGTATGTGAAGTGAATGGGGACTATCAACCTCCTAAAAGAGGATGTTAAATAGAATGGATTACAAAGTCCAGGTTTTATAGGATGACATAAAAATTATAAATATTTGCAGTTCAGACACAGTGCAGCTCCAAGGACTTTCAGTTTTCTTATCCCTTCTTCCTTTAAGCTTCCATTTTTTTTTCATTTTCATCCCAAATGAGGAAGAGCTGTGGATTGTTCAGTGAAGCCCTGTGTACGAGGCCTCCTTGCTAAACATGACTGAATTTACAGCACTCTGGGAATGTTTTTGGGTGGGAAAGTGAAAAAAACCCTATTGCTGATCTTTAATAGCTCGGTGCCTTTTGTCCTTAGGCGACTTTATTTCAAATTACGTGAACAGTGTTGGTACACGTGGAACTGGACAATTGAACCAGTTGTAAGTTACCATAAAGTTGCTGCACGGTTGGTGGGGAGACAAAGATCTTTGAGATGATACTGGTGAATTCTGCCTTTTGAACAGAGAGGGAGATTGCAGCAGCTCAGTCTCGGCTGGATTGGTTCAAACAACTTGCACGAGGTAATTTCCATCCTGAGAGCTTCAGCAGCACATCACATCCAAAGCGTTCACTGCGGCAGTGGCTGGAAGGTTTGGAGAAAGGATGAAGAACACAGAGATGCTTTGAGGAGCGTGTTATATTTGGAGTATTTACTCTTGAAAAAGGCTGTTTGACTCATTAGCATCTCAAATGATCTATCAAAGTGTGGTTCAGACTGAAACGGGAATAAATACAACATTATCCTTTTGTGTTGCCAAATGTAGGGCACCAAATGTTTGCCTCTGTGCTCTGCTCTGATCAGTGGAGCGGCTCTTTTGGCTCCAGTGGAATTATGCTAGGGATGAGCCTGGCCCCATGACCCTAATCAAACTGAATAAGATGAAAGGTTTGGGGGAAAAAGGAGCTCAATCTCCACATAAGATCTTTATAAAGTATTATGGGATTAGGCCTTTAAGAAAGGAGGAAAAAATATATATAGTGGCATTTTAATCAGGCACATCATGGTGAAGGAGACATAGAGCATTAATTTAATGAAAAGGTTTTTATAGGCTCATGATATGGCTAAGGAATGAAATAAATCACATAAAGGTAAAATACAATGTGGTTTCTACTATAAGAGGATCTGATCCTTTGACTGTGCAAAGCAATCGTGTTTTTCTGTGTCTGCTGTGATTTGCAATTATTAATTGCACTGAAATGTGCACGAGACCACTGAGAGGCAACTTTGTGCCTCGGAGGTCACCCTAACCACATTAAATACAGATTGGCTTTGTGTTTATTAGAAGGCCATGTTTGCTAAATCAACGATTCTGCACCCCCTCAGCTGGCTCATCCCGAGCTGCTTTGCTTGCCCCAGATTAGTGATGTGATGCTGCACGTCCATCCAGCCAGATTAGTGGAGAATACCCTGTTTTACACTCAGGGGATTCCTACCAACCTAATCCCCACGTCGGAGGGTGGAGGTATTTTTCTGAATATGGGAGAGTCACAGGAATAACCGAAGGCCAGGGATTGTCTATTCTCTGGATTTGTGTGCCTTCATTTCCCCCTTTGCTTTTAGGTGTTTATTGTTAGGAGTCCCGCAGCAGGGTCTGGTTTCTGTTTCTTCAGCCCCTGTGGCTGCCACACCAGACCTTTCTCTTGGTTTTGTGCATGGCTGTCTAAAGAAACAGCAATATTGGGAACAAGAGATGATTCCTTTTGATGAGTCTCACATAATTAAACCAGAGATTCAATTTTGATGCTGGTTACTCCTTTCCGTGTTGTCATTGCTCTTTTGTGACGATCTTTTTATTCTTATTCACTTGGAAACGCCACAAGAAAAATTAATGATTTTCTGATAATCAGAGAAGAATGAAGAGCAAACAGCTCGTGGTGTGGCATTAAATGCTTCCCATTGGTTATTTTTGTTAGAAAATTAGTGAAAAGAGAAGACTTATCCATCCCCCTGACCCTGCAGGAGGTTTGCAGAGGAGGATTTTTCAGGTCACTGTTTCCTGGCACCCGTTGACAAACCAGGTGCCAACACAGTTCAGCCCTACAGCCATTGCAATATTGCTGTGTGAGGAGTGGCTTTGTGTCCTCAAGCTACTCAGAAATGCCACAAGTCAAATACTGAAGGACTAAAAAGAAGAAAAAGGGGACCCTGGACAAGAGAAATGGGATGCATGGTGGCCAGACTGGTGTTTGTGCCACTGATTTTCACAGAAGAATGTTGCCTGCAGAGGTTTTGGGAACAGAGATGTCCCAAAGCAGAGGTAAATGTGCATCTCGAGTCCCTGGGTTCCTTGGGGGGATTTCTCATGTTGTGCAAGGGTAGCAGGAGGGAGGAAGTCTATTTACAGTGCATTTTTGGCTGTCATTCAGCTCCGTGTGTGCAGCATGGCTGACGGAGGCTTCTCTGTCCTTCAGCGGCTGTGCAGCAGCTCCCTGGGCTTGTTACCTTCTTCCTCAGAGTGTCTGGGAATTGGGATCAGTTATGCTCTGACCCAGCTTCTAGAACTCAGGGTATGGAAAAGAAGGAAGTGGCAGTGCATGCTATTGTGCTGGAGACTGGGGAGGAGGGAAAGGGAGAGGAAAGGAGAAAGGAAAAAGGAAAGGAAAAGAAAGGGAAAAGGAAAGGAAATAGGCACAGCCAAAGGAAGGCTAATGCTGGAGGGTGGTTCTCACTTCCAGGGTGTGGGAATTGCTGTTGCTTAGGACATGGAAGGAAGGACCTCTGTTCCCAATAGCAGGAACACTGAGGTGTCCCTTCCACATTATATCCATCATTCATCTCGTTTATTATCATGATCATCACCTGCTACAGGTTTATTATACAGCATTATTAACCATGCTAGGGGTCAACAAAGAGTTGGGATGGAACCTCCTGTTTTTCTGGTGGATAACAAAGGGCTCTAGGAGGGGACTAAAGCACTGCTGAAGGTGTTTTGTCATTATTTCACTCATTGGCAGGCAGACACAAACATAAACACTTAGGGAAGTCTTATATCTTATCCCTTTTCCTAAAGGAAGCTGAAGAATTTAATCTGTCCTGTAAGAATTCAGCTGACAAGACAATGGACAGAGAAAATGAGATCACCCCAAAAAGACTCTGCCTTTCATGTCATTGTGATGAGAAGAGCTAAAAACCACTTTGGGTGGTCTTTAGGAAGCCAAGATTTGATGAGAGTCTCCAAATGATAGAAACACTTTGACTGGGGCAAAACCATGAATGAAAGAGATAGGAGAGGGAAATAAACATAAATCAAGCACTCTAGGTTCATCCTAATTAGGCCACAGCTGGGAATGACTAGCAGAAAATGTGGGGAGTGGGCCAGAATGAGGGAAGGGATGGGAAGGTATCCATTGAGCTGAACACATGGATGTCACACAGTGCAGTTTTAGTAAATAATTAAGTGGATGAATTTGCTGTTATATCAGCTGCCCATGCACTTTGGGTCCAGAACTTGGTGTTATATCTACAGAAGTGTTATTAAAGCAGAGCTTGTGACTTTCCTGATCCCAGATTTCCCTGTTTTACTGACTCTGCTATCACTACAAACATCCTGGTCTTCTCATGCCTGGAAGAAAGTCTTTTCAAATGGCAGTGCACCCATGTGACTAAAGCATGTGCTGTGGGAGAGTGAAACAGCAACCAGAGTCCCTTTTGCTCCCCTCACCTCCATTTCCCCCCAGCAGCATCCCTGGACAACCAGTAGGACTGTGAGACTGGAGCTGCAAGAGCTGTGTTTGGGTGGCCTTGCACGGGTGTAAATTAAGTGAATAAAAGCCAGGGCACTGGGCTGTGTGAGGCAGGAGTGGGGTGTGTGAGACACGAGTGGGGTGTGTGAGACACGAGTGTGGTGTGTGGCAGGGACAGGAATGTTTTGGGGCTGTGTAGGTGAAGGTGTTGGTTGGGAAGAGAATCGAGCTGCAGCACTGCTGGTGCAGTGGGTGTCCCCAGGGAGGGTGGCTGTGGCTGTGATGGGGCTCTGTGATGAACCCATGGGATGGGGCACTCAGCTGGGTATAGGGGGATGCAGTGTCCATCCTGCCATGGTTACGGTGGGATGCAGTGTCCATCCTGCTGAGGTTACGGTGGGATGCAGTGTCCATCCTGCAGAGGTTGTGGTGGGATGCAGTGTCCATCCTGCCGAGGTTACGGTGGGATGCAGTGTCCATCGTGCCCAGGTTGTGGCGGGATGCAGTGTCCATCCTGCCGAGGTTGTGCTGGGATGCAGTGTCCATCCTGCCGAG
>VZRS01009607.1:136835-150560 GCA_013398055.1 Ifrita kowaldi | reverse complement strand
TGGGATGCAGTGTCCATCCTGCTGAGGTTATGCTGGGATGCAGTGTCCATCCTGCTGAGGTTATGCTGGGATGCAGTGTCCATCCTGCCGAGGTTGTGGTGGGATGCAGTGTCCATCCTGCTGAGGTTACGGTGGGATGCAGTGTCCATCCTGCTGAGGTTGTGGTGGTATTGAGGTTGGGGCCATGTGTCAGCCAGGCCCGGGCAGTCCCTGCAGAAGCTGGAGGCCTGAGCTCGGTGTGGTCACCCCCAGGTGTCCCTTCACTGCTGGGGGGCTGGACAGACGCTGGGGGTTTCAGGCTCCTGCAGGGGCTGTGGCAGGGGAGGGCTGATGGGGTTCCAGGAGCTCCCCAAGGCTGGGGAGCAGCACGGGGCCCTCCCAGCAGGACAATGTGCCCAGAGCCCGCTGGGGCCATCAGGAGCTGGGAAGAGCTGTGATTTAAAACAGATTGTCCCCAGCTGCCCCAGGCACAGCCCCTGCCAGGGTTTGCTGCCCTGCCAGAAGAGCCATGGGTTTGTGGGAGACACTGGTGGGGATTTACAGCAATGGGCATCGTGTGCTGGGAGTTTCTGATCGCCTCACACTTATGTGGCCATCAGAGATCCGCAGAGCGGTTTGGGATGCTCAGCAATCAGTTCAAACAGCAAATAGGATTGCTCTATAGTTTTATGGGATTGAAGGATAAATAGGGGTATGGGACACGAGGTGGGATACCATACCTGGGCACAGGGCAGTGACTGGGAAAGTTTAAGGGTGAGGGCAATTAGAAGATAAGGCTTGGATTACTGAAAATACCCAAATTCTTCACGCTTGGGTAGATTGTCATTTTTATTGTTGCTTTGTAGTTGAGAGAAATTGTAAAAGGATTTTATTTAGCAATGAACAAAAGAGATCAAATGGAAATATTTCTTGACATTTTTGTGCTGTTTATATCTAAATAATTTTATTTAAACATACACCTGAATTTAGTTTTGATTAAATGTTAGTGTCAGGGAGCTGCAAAACTTTGCCTTTTTTTTTTTTTTTTTTACACTAGTGAATTGAGACATTTTCTTATGTTTTTTCCACAAGCTGGTTTTGTTGAAAAAACTTCATCTACTCTGCCAACACTCATAATACTTAGAGGCCATTCATTCATAGTAGTAAGCTCTTATCTTTAAAATTACCAAGCAGTATTTCAACATTTTATAAGGTAGTGGAGATGCTGGTTTTATTTTAGTCCCTCAGCTCAGTAAACAGCGTGGCAAGGCTGCGTTTGAGGAGAGGGAGAAGAGAGCTACGGCGTGGGATTGTTGCAAAGAGAAAAGCTCCTCAGGGATGGTGGCTTTTGAATCCTATTCCCAGTTTAAGCATAAGTGTTGAAAGGCAGCCATGTGTTCAGATATGTTATATGAATTGTTCTTAAGGCTAGTAATTTTTTCCATGGGTAAAGCTTCCCAGATTTCTTCTAAGCCATCTGTCGAGGAAAGAGAGCATTAGATCGTCAGACATTGTTTTCAAAGCTCACTAAAATATTATCCGTTTAACCCTTGCATTGCTCACCTTGAGGCAGGGCTTTAAGTGAGGGTGGTTTGTTTTACTGTTTTATTTTATTTTTCTACAAATGGAGAAGCAGAGAGGAAATGTTGGGTAGCTCACTTTGTTTGGAGCAAAGCTGAGGCTGGGATGTGGCAGCTCTGGGCCTGCAGCTGGAAATTCCTTTTGCATGTAGAGGTAATGTGCTGCTGTGATAATCTTGGATAAAATAAATTTCAGATGATCATTCAAAACCCTTCGTCTTTCCTTCCTCGAGCCAAGGAAGGCAGTGAACAGAAAGAATTGTTGCTTCCCCTGGTGAGGTTGAGGGGGTGACCTGTAGTTCCTGTAACTGCCAGTGCCAAATTTGTTTGCTGAAAACTCAACCTCATTGAGGTCCTGTGATGAACTCAGTTCTCAAACACAGGCTTGTCACTGGCTTTATAAACTACATGAAGTTATTTGTAATGATTTTGTGGTGTGCCTGAAATGAAATCCTTTTTAAAAGGTCCACTTAAGGAATTTAAATGTAGACTCTTCTTCACCAGATTGGAAATAGCTGCTTAGAGGAAAGAGTGGGGTCCTGAAGACATTGGGGCAGGCACAGCCAATAATAAAATATGGCAGGCAGGAACTGTAGGTATGAACCAGGTAGTGAAAATGGTTTGCCTGAGGTAGGACTGGTCCATTCCTCCAGATGTTACCCTGCCAAGCAGCCCTGATCCACTGGGATCCCTCAGGAATCAGGAGGAACCCCCTGCAGCTCCCTCCGTTTGCCATTAAAGGCAGCCAGAATCTCAAAACCTTTGGAAAAGGTGGCGCTGCCTTGTTCCTCTTTCCCAGCTACACAGCCTGGAAAGAGGAGGACACAGACTCTGCTTGGATCAGCTCCTGGTAGCTGGGGAAAATGCCTGGAAAGTGGAGTTGATGTCTGCACAGCTCTGGAGGCAACGCCATGGAAGGGTGAAAAGAGAGTTTATTCCCCTGGTCAGGTAAATAAGGTGAGGTTGCTCCACTGTGATAGTTTGGATCTAATAAAAGCTGTTCTAAAAGTTGCTGTCCACTGGTCCCTGTGCCCTCACAAAAACTATTTCTGCAGGAAAAGAGCAGGCACTTCATTCTAAGGTCAGGAAAGAAATCCAGCTTGGAGCAGGCAGCGGGTGGAGTGATTTTATAATCCCCTGTGGCACGGATGGGAGTATATGGGATTGTTCCTTCTCCTAACAGGGTCCCTTCTCCTGGGCCGAGCAGTGAATTGGGATTTACCAGTACCAGCATGAGGGCGATCTCAGGAACACTCTCACACTGCAGCTTCAGCCCAGCTGTGTCAGTCCTTGGGATGGTGCTTAGAAGGACAGAGGGAACAGGAGGTAAATCCTTGACTTGTGCAAAAGCCTGCCAACTCCCCGGGGCTGTGAGGAGCAGGGAAAGGAACAACTACGGAGATTAAACCCCATCCTTGCCTCCCAGGACCCCAGCCATGGGGGTGCTGGAGGGCTTGATTCCCTTTCTGGGAGGGCTTGCAGCATTTTTTATGGGCTGTGGTACAAGAGCAGCGTGCCGCGCGTGTCCTTGGCTGTCACCAGCCTTTGCAGAACGCTGTAAATCATCCTTATTTTACTTTATGAATTGTAAAAACTATCATACATTTCATAGGTATCTCAGGACAGGATAGTAAATTTCAAGGGTTTTTTCCATGAATTTATAGCCAAGCCTCGAAAATAGCTTCTTATGGAGCTGGAAAAAAACCCACTGTAGATCTGAGGAGCAGTAGATTGTCCTCAGTTTGGGCACCCACCTCCCTCCGACATCAAGGGCAATAGGTGGCCCACAGGGTGATTATTTAGTGCAAATTGAAGGAAAATATGAATCCAGGTGTGCTAAGAGAGGCTGGCTGTTGGAAGGGCCATGAATGAAAGTATTTTCCAGTGGCATTTTGTTCATGGCTCATTGTTTCCAGGAACACAGCAGATCACAGCTCCCACCTTCTCTCCCAGATAAACCATCTCTTGTTTTAGTGGTGCTTTCTTTTATGTGTTTCAGAACAATGGTGCATCACTGTCCATTTTCAAGGAGGATTTCTTGTTTGGCACATGCAAAGAAGAAATTTCTGAAGAAATCTTTGTGTGTTGAAGGGATTCTTTTAACCTGTTAAGGTTAAGTACATAAGTCTTGCTCAAAATAGCTGCCAAATTCTTCTGGGAACATTTTTGGTGTGCACCAAAAGAGCAAATGATGTCAATGTGGAGAAGGGGAACTCTTCAGGTGGTGCCCAAGTTCATTCAGATATTTCTCACACCCCTGAGGATGAAATTTGGCCACAAGGGTGGAAGAAAGCAGCAAGTGAGATGTTACAGTGTGAGCACGTCAGAGCACTGAAAATCTGTTCCTTGCCTTCCATTCACATTCAGATCCTACATAATTGATAAAATTCCTGGCTGGAGTTCTGTGGAACTGTTATTTCTGTACAGGACCAGATGCACTGTTAACTGCTCATTGACATTAACATGTTCTCATCCCTGAAATGAAAATGAACCCTGTTTTTAGCCCTCTTCACATGATCTCTTTCAATCTCCTGTTCTTAGGTTTATCAAATTAAAATGCTTTTCTGGGAATCATCTGGTATTTCTGAGAGGTTGGGCAAACAGAAATATCTGCAAAGACTAAATAAAATTTTGCATTCTACCTTGTTGTAGAGAGGGGAGCAGAAGGATCATGGAAAGCAAATGTTAGTCTTATTTCTTGTGGCAACTCAAATCATTTTTGTATTTGTTTTTTTTCCCACCTTTTGCCCCTCATAGGAGCCATGAGCTTTACATTTCATGCACAGTCATGGAATGTAATAGGATGATTTTCATGCAAGGACATAGTGTTGCCAGCTGAAAGTAGTTAGCAGTTTGTATTACACATGTATCTCCTAATTTTCTTTCCTGTAATTATAGAGCATTCTGTGATGACATTGAATTAAAATATCTGCATTCTGTGGGTAGTCACTTACAAAAAGAGGGAAGTTTTGTTGTGTGGGTCTCAGGAGCAATCCAGATAGTCTGTAGATTTAAAGGACAAAGATCCCTAAACTGCCCCTGAGGTTTTAAAAACACTGCTGCACTCTGAAAATTCCTGAATTCGGAGGGGTGCTTCAAGATGAAAATACCATTTAAGAAAAATGTAAATATCCATACATTTATAGCTTTAAAAGTCTGTTGTATGGCCACTGCCTTCTGCTTATTAGACAACTGCATTTAGCAGGTGAAGGCTGTAAGTCAACAAGCCAGTTAAAACTAAGGATAGTTTTTGCTAAGAATATGAAAATTTTCAGGCCTTTTTAGATGGCTTTTCTTCAAGCTGCATTTCATCTACGTGGCCAGTGGGTTCATTCAGCAGTGGACACTCCAATGGCTTTTATCTTGCGATCTTTTTGCAGCCTTGTCTTGTCTCGCACCCACAGAGAAGGCAGCACAGCGAGAGGTGGGCAGCTTGTTCTTTGTGGATGGAGGCTCTGTTCAGAGTTACAACTCAATTAGGGAGGATTAGTCTCTGAAAACAATGAGATCAGCAGATGTCACTGGAGGAGAACCCAGAACCACTTCCTCTGCCGAGGCTTCTAAAATCATGCTGTGCATTTCCAAGTGGCTTTCAGTTAAAAAGTGAGGGGGGGTGGCGAGGAAGGAAGAAAGGATTAAGTAAAAAATACTTTTTTTTCCTTTAAAGTGCCCAAGCACTAACATAATTCTAAAAGGAAACAATGAGATTCTTAATATTCAGTGGCAACATAGAAGGAAAAATGCAGCAGAGAACAACAGCTGAGAGATTCTTTAATCAGGGTCCCTTACAGAGTCCCAGAAAAAGACACAAGAGGTCTGATGAGACACAGCTGCACTAATCCTTGTATTAAAAACCAAAAACCAAACAACAGCATTCAGGAAAAAGGGTATATGTTGATGAAAGATTGATAATGCAACACACAGTTGGCTGGAGAAGATTAATGCATTGGAGCAGCCACCACCACAAAGGGCCCAGCAAGGGACCGTGCAGCCACATCCTGCCACGGGGCTACACACGGCATGGCCCCGACCCTCAGTCCCAGCAGGAGCTGGTGTGTGGGCACAGGGACATGCCCGGAGCTGGCCTGGCTGTGGGGACAGTGCCAGCCATGAGGCTCCTCCTGCTCCTGGGATGGAGCTTTGTGTCTGGGATGTGTCTTCCTGGAAACTCCATTGGGCAGCAGGAAAGCACTTTTGATAGCAAAGGAGTCCAAATCATTATATTCTTCAAAACATTTTGACTGAAGCAGCCCAACAGAATTCCTTTTCTGGGGAATGCTCAACCAGCTTTACCCTGGACATGCTGCTTTGGGTCGTGTGTAATCCCCACCGAGCAGCTGAAATATTAAAGAAGTAAATCCACATTCCTTCTCACACAGAAGTTTTATGGGCTTTTTTAGAGGGTTTTTTTCCTTCCTGGTGCTGAGCAGTGCAGGGAGATCTATGGCCCATCACATCACACACAAGCTGAGCTGTCCTGCGATTCTGTCGCGCTGTGAAATAGCTTGGATGGGTTCCCAGCTGGAAGCGCGAGAGACGCGATCGCAGCTCGGGGCGCCCCGAGGTTCCATCTCCCCGTGCTCCTCGGGGCTGGCTCCGTGCCCAGGCCCTGGCAGGGGCTGCTCCTGGGCCATGGCCGAGGTTCTGCCCTGGGGAGGAGGGTTCCTGGGGTGGTTCAGCAGTCTGAGGGGATGGATGGATGGCAATGCTGTGTTTCCTTGCGGGGGCGTTGGGACCTTGCGCTTCCGTTCCTCCTCCTCCTCATCCAACTCCCGCTTCAGGAGATCTGGGGGCAGGCTGGGACCCATCTGCAAACCTGGGCAGGCCTGGAGCCCGACCAAAACAGTGCAAACTTTGACTTCTTTAAGTGATATATCAACACAGGCCGAACAACTGCTTCCTTCTGCATTGCTGACTTCGCCTTATTTTTGCTCTAATTTACAGTTTAATTCGCTTTTGACACCCTCCTTTTCCAACAGCACATTTTTATTCACTGAATAGCCACTACCTTCTGGCAGCATTCCTCTGGATCCATGAGTTAGTGTTGTTCCTCTGTTGTTTCATCATTTGCAGGACACAAATCACAGGCATTTGCAAAGAGCTGGATCCTCTTTTAAGGAAAACTCAGTCACTGAGTTCCTATCTGTCTAGTTTTCTAAGTAAAACTGACTTTTGAAATTCCCATATACTTCGTGGGACATTTTCCATGTTCACCAAGAAATAGCTTAATGGAGAAAGGAGGGAGTTTTAGGCACTGGGAGTGCTGCAACCATAACTGACCTAAGGCTTCCTGGCAAATATCAGGCGGTGACATTTGTTCCGAGCACGCAGCAGGGAAGATGTGATATTGGCACTGGGTGCATTTTTAACACTCTTCACATTTCCAGAGCAGTGAGAAGCTGTCTGGAGAATTTCTGGCAAACTTTCCTTGGAAACTCTCATGTGGAGCAGCACTTTCCTAATTGGCCATAATAACCCCCCCTGATTAACTTCTCAGGGATACACAAAAGGAGTAATTCCAGAATATCTTGCAACCAGACTGGGAGGATTTTGCCTGGGGTGCATTAACTCTTCCTCACACTCTTTTAAAATTTACTGTCTAACCAGGAAACCTTTAGAATCCTTTGTACCTCTTCCAATTCATTAATTGTAAATATAAATTTATTAGTGATGCTCTCCTAAACAATGAATTTATTTTGCAAAATATGCTTTTAAATTCACTTTGACCTGGACACCAGGATGTTTCATTGTGTTGTCTGTGGAGTATTTTCTCTTAAAAGAAAAGTTTTAAATATTGTCATTCTAAGTATTTAGAACTCTGTGGGAATAAATTCCATTCATGTTGCTGTCAATTACCAATTTCCAACATTAAGAATTAATTTTAACTCGGCTTGTTTCTAACCTAGTAAAAGTAATTTCCAAACTTCAGTGATGGAGAGCATTGCTTCTGCCAAAAATGTCTTTGCTATCTCTGCTGTATTTGTGCCTGTAGACATGCATTGAAATCACAGTCATCCCTGCAAAGTTGACTGCCCCAAAAAATGGTTTTAAAAGGTTTTTTTTTTGGAGCACACTCAAGGCATCGGCTTGGGTGGATTTTCTTAATTCCGTGCTTACGTCTTTCCCTGCTCTGTGCTGTGCTGGCTCTGCTGTTTGCCTTTCTGCACTGTCTCACTGGTGTCTGTTGGAAAACAATAAAAGAATCAGGATGTTCCTGGAGCATCCTCTGAAGCTGGTTTGCATTACTGCACGTGTGAAAATCTGCTTTTAGCTGAAGTGGCACTGGATGACTGCTATGGCTTCAGTGCTGTCACAGCAGGGACCTCTGGAGAGCTCTGGTTCAGCCTCCGGCTTGAAGGGGCCCTGTCACAGCCACTCTGTGAGGTCAAGCACAGCTTTATCCAGCCTGCAGCTCTCAAACAGCCATCCATGGACATTCAGCCTCTGAACAACCTGGTCCAGTGCTGTGCATCCACATCCTTCAGGAGAGAGGATGTGGCGTTCATTACACAACTCATTTCCAGAACGAGAAGGTTGCTCAGACCAACACTCAGGTCTTTTGAGAAAAACTTAGAGAATTTCAGAATTTCAGGAAGCAAAATACTTTGTTAGGTCTAAATTGCCTTCCTTAGGAGCTGAAGGTGTCATTCCTGAACTTCTATGGGCAGAGCACTGGAATTTTAGAAGTCGGAGCATAAATATTTGATGACCAAATGTTATGCGTGAGCATGTGTTCGTGGGGACACACACTCACTGCATATATTGGTGTGCTGAGGCTGGTTTGCAACATTTAGGGTATAATCAGAAACATATTATCAGGCTTGTCCTTATATTGAGCTTTAACAAACAGAAATTAATGGAAACTTGATGCGAACTCTTTCAGGGAGATACAAAAATGTGAATCCAAATGAGTTTCTCCATGTGCACTGATTGATCTTTGGGAATGACAGGAACGTTCAAGGTCAGCCTACTGGTGTAAGGTGTGGAAGCACAAATTTGTTGATCCCCAGTAGTAACCTTAGAGTAGGGCGTTCAGGAGAACAGAAAAAGCTGGATTTATGGTGTGACAGCCATGCTTCCAACAAACTCACCCAGGCCTGAAAGGAAAGCCCTTCATTCCCTGTTAATGAACGCAGCTATGTCTAATGGAGCCATGGTGGACAACAGTGGTGTTTAAAAAGCAATCAAATCAACTAATGCTTTCATTAGAATAATGATAACTGCATCAGAGGGACACACTGCTCAGCACACCACCTCCTGCCGTGCATAAACACCACCACCACAGGAGATGTTTATTGCTTTAGACATGCTCCCTTTGATGTATTTATCAGTTAAATGTATTAGTTCTGCTCCGCAGCTGTGTGCAAGAATAGCACTGAGGAAGACCATATTTCACGTGTGCTATACATAGCATCATAACCTCTGAGCACCAGGATCAATAAAGAACATCAAGTCAAAAGAGTTGAGTACGTTTAGAGCCAACAGTGTGGATGTTGACAACTCGTGGCAGCGCTGAAACTCCGGCTGCCTTCATGGGACATTTTTGTCTCAGCTAAAAGGAGCACAAATTCCAACAACATCTCATTATGCAAAGAAGTTTTTTCTGAGAGGAAATATTTCCTATCATTAGGATGGAATTCATCAGGTCATGTCCTTAGACAGAAGAAGGATAAGCCCCACTTTGTACATGTTGTTGTGTGTGTGTATTTATTTTGCCTAAAAGTTACTGTTTCCTCTCCCTGAGTTTTGATCCTGTGATTTAGATAATTACGTGGTGAATTATTGTGCATTAGGTACAGCTGAGATCAGTTCTGTTGGAGGCTCTTAGTACACAGTGTTCATTTCTCTGCCTCCATAATTGCAGACGCTGATGGCTGAATTTATTTCAGCTACTGAGGCAAAAGACTCTTTCTTCCTGAAAAGAGCCGTGTTTGTTTATAAAAAATAATTTAAGTATTATTCCAGCCCACAGACCAGCTAACCTGAAACTCTCCTGTTCTGTGGCTGATGCTCCTGCCTTTTCCTGGCACTGTGCAAGTTAGATATGGAACATGGGAGGCCAACTGCTGAATTATCATCATGCCTGACACCATGTGCTGGGTTTCTGCATCTCTTTTGGGCTTTTTTTTCCTTTGATTGCAGAAGTGTGGAAGGATAGAGAGTGATAATTATGCGTGTGTGTGTAATTTTGTGTTAATGCATGTGACACAAGAAGATAGATCCAAAGAGCCTTGTTTAGCTTAAGGTTTGTTAATATGGCATAATAATAAAAGTTAAAGTTTTGTTGCATGTTGGGAGTAGATTGAATAAATATGTTATGAAAGTGCTTAATTAATAATTTCATTTGTTTTCTTGCAAACAAAAATGCATGTTTTAGTTCATTGGGTTTTCCCACCCAACACTTGCAGGCGCCAGGGTTCATGAATGCTGGAACTTGGCTTTCCAGAGCAACCAAACACAAATTGCTGTGGAATGCAGCAACGAACTCATCCCCAGCAGTGGAGATTTCTCCATGTGCTCTCTCTCATTGAAATAAACACTAGACCTGGACCCTGCTGGTGTGGATCCCTTGAAACACAAAATCAGCAGTGACTTCCAGCTCTCTGTGCCCTTGTGCCCAAGAGAGAAGGAAGATTTGAAACGCCTCTATCTGTCGAGCAGAGTTTACTCAGGAAGACAGCTCAGTGCTGTTGGTGGTGTTGTGACAGCACCAGTTAATAAGAAATGAACCATTTGCATTATTGAAAAATATTTGTAAGTGCTGAAACGTTGCCTCCTCTAAAGTGTGTTCCTCGTGCCAGGGTTTGGGGATGTGGATAACTCGACACAGCTCGTCATTCTTGACGTGCAGTGTGTCATCATTCCAGCCAAGCAAACAAATGCTCGTCTAGGAAAGAAATATCTGGGATATAGGACACAGATTGCACACAATGTGAGAAATTCCTTCATCATACCTTTTCCAAGTAGATTTTTTTTCTGTTTGAACTTTTAGTTTAATTTTTTAAATGTGTTAATCTCTAAGTAATTATTAGTTAATACGGATAATTGATTGAGTGTGGCTCTTAAAATATTATATTGTTGATCTTTTATTTATAACTAATCAGTGACTTAATAATTTATTGGTTACATTTCATGTCACATTTAATAGGGTGATGTCTGAGCGTAGGAGACTTCCCTTAATTACACAGGAAATCTTCTTTAAAGGCAAGTAGCTCCATCAGTCTATTTCTTGTAAGCTGTTATTCCAGTCATACATTAAACAAAAATAATCCAGGAGAGAAATTGTCTTCTGAAATCTCTGTGATTTTTATAAGGTCAGGAAAATGGAGATCTCAGTTATTTGCCTGTCATTTTCCTAAGCCAACAAGTGTGATTGTTTGTATACAAATACTCCCTATTTGCACATTGGTTTGGGCTTCCTTCATGCCAAGATACACAATGTTACATGCATATTAGCTGCTAATTTCCATCATGTCTGTCACCAGTAAAACTGGGTTTATATGAAGACATCCTCCCTATTTGCCTGTTGCTGCTCAGTAGTGTTGATTTTAGTATTTTTTAAAAAACTCACCTCCAGTGAAAATACAAACTTTGAAAAACTGGAAAACTCAGGAGTTAAATACAAATTTCCAGTTTACTTGGACATCAGAAAAAAAAAAAAACAAACCAAACCCAAACAAATTGAAAACTTTGGATTCCTCAAGAAATCCAGTTTTCCTTAGACCTGAGGAAGCTCATGGGTTGTTTTGTTGGGTTTTTTTCCCTTGCTGGCTTCATTCCACACATTCAAGCACACCTGTGCTTCTGCATTGCTCCCAAACTGCTGTAACGTTGTTTAGGTGAATGTAATGTAATGCCTGCATTAGATCAGGTCTGTGTGCTACTGTAATTGTGGCTGGATTTCATCTGCCAGGAGAGAAGCCTGGTTTGCTTTTTCCATCCAGCTCATCTGCTTTTCCAGGTGTCTGGCCTCGTGTCCTTCAGTACAAGGCTGTTACGTGAAACCCTGGACAAACACCAGGCTCCCTCTCCAGAGATGGTGGCTTTAACATTTCATGAGCTTCCAGAGGTGTAAAACGGGGAGGTTTTCACAGGAGACACTGTGCTGTTCCCCCAGGATGAAGATGGCATTGGGATTTTCTCCTGCTGTCAGGAACACAGGGCTGGGCTCCTGGCCACGGAGCGAGAGCCACTGGTGGGACCCCGGGATGGGCGCCAGGGGAGTGACCATGGAGAGATTTGTGAGGTCACGGCGCTCCTGAAAGGGGAAATTTCTTGGGAAACCCTGACATGAGAACAGTGATGGATCCTTCATAATGTCTGAGGGCGGAAAAACTGTAGGAGTTACCAGAGAGCTCCCAAATCTGAGACAGGAGCCTGGCCGAGGGCTCGTGGTGATTCCAGAGGTTACTGGAGAGGCCTCAGGAAAGCAGCCACAGCTCTGTGAGAGTGGCAGGGAAGGGGGGATCTGCTGAGAGGGCCTGAGGGTTTATAGGGAGGAGGGGAAAAAATTGAAACTTGGGGTAAGCACCTTAGAAAACAGATTTAAATGGAGCTTCCTGCTTGAAAAGCTCGCTGTTGGAGGGTCAGGAGCTGTGCATATCTCCCAGTTACCTGGAAAAAGGAACCTGTACCCTCGTTTTAATTGGAAAGTGGCCCTAGCTTTGAATTCACATCACTCCTCGAAGTAAGATCTGATCCAGATTAGTATCAGAGTGTGCTAAAGCTGCTAAGAGCTCAAATCTCATTTAGAGATTGCCTTCATGTTCTCCCAAAAATGTCATATCACTCAATGGTTATGTTTTTTTCCCAGGTGCTGGAGACTATAAAACACACTAGATGTCTTTTCAGTAATGTGAAAAGTGATTTTTTTTTTCCCTCAAGATTATACTGCACAGGGAAAACATTGGAGTTGAAAAGAATTTTTAGCAGCAGTACATGAGTCTGCCACAAATAGGACAAAGGAAAATAAAACAAAATGGATTTACAAACCGTAAAAGCACTGTCAGGTTTTTAAAATGCTGATACTTGCTGCTGGGTTTAAAGATGTACATGGCTTTTTCTGAGTTCTTCTTGGTCCTGGTGCTCTGTGTTCCTGACAGTGCCCTAAAAAATAGGGAGGCCTGGTGATCAGCCCCACACCCCTGTGCTGCTCCTTGGGGATAAACTGGAGTGACTCCCACAGGTTTGTGTGGAGGAACTCGGCCTTGTCTTGGCTGAAAAAGACAGCAGCAACATCCAACCCCAGCTGAGGGTGCGGAAGGTGCTGCTATTGCATGGACAAGATGGCAAAAGCTGGCCAGATGCGTTTCCTGTGGGCAGGTTTCCTGAGCTGCCCAGCTCTGGAGGGTGTAAGGGGTGAACAAAGCCAGGACCTGAGCTGCAAGCTTCTGTTGTTAATAGTAATAATAATAATAGTAATAATAATAATAATAGTAGTAATAGTAGTAGTAGTAGTAGTAGTAGTAAAGCAGGTGGTGGGAGGTTGGTAAGAACACAAAACCTGTCTGCTCAGTGGATTTGCCTTTTTGCCGAGGTTGCTTCTGCCATGGAGCAGGATGAGGAGAGCCGTGCTCAGCAGGAATTGTTGTGCCCTGCCAGCAGAAGGGTCTGTGATGGGAGCACCCTCTGGAGCTTCCCTGAGCTCCCCAGGGCAGAGGGAGCAGGGCTGGCTGTAGCCAGCGGTGTCGGCAGCTCTGGGTCACCCCCCAGCTGTGCCTGGGGAGGGGTGGGAGCAGGACGGATCAGTCTCTGCCTCTGAATTACAGGTTGAGTGGGTGTAGTGGTTTAGTTCAAAATATCTATTATTTACTTATTTACTTTCTATGAGATAAGAATTAGGAGAAGGCAAAGCAGGCACAAACGTAAGAGAATATAAAGAAGTTTATTAACAGACTTAAAAGTGGGAAAAAAAGTCAGATTAAACCTTCAGGACACCTCCTCTCCCCCCACCTTTTTCTGTTCTCCCACCGACAACGTAAACAAAACAACCCTTGAGATTTTCAGTCAGTTTACCACTTCTATAATAATTTCTTTTTCAGTTCACTCAGGGAGAGGAGTCTCTGTTGCGCATGCTATGGAGACATCTCCACAAGAAACAGTCTCGTGGCTTTAAAGTCACAGCAAGACAGCTGCCCCGGATGGTTCTCTGCGTGCATGTGAAAGT